>JACEFZ010002581.1:255000-313479 GCA_014155875.1 Cepaea nemoralis
CTGCTGTTGAGGCTGAAGTACAAGCGTTGATTTTCGAGAATTCGCTAGACGGTGACGCGGTCATCTACACAGATGGGTCGGTCTTCCGACATGTGAGAAGATCGTGGGCCTTTACAGCTCGGACCGGAGAGAGAATTGTGAAGGAGGACTCTGGTGCTTTCACTGAAACCACAAGTAGCCTGACCATGGAAGTCATGGCAGTAAGTAAAGCAATAACATGGCTCGAGACACAGACATTCACTAGGGCTTGTTTCCTTAGCGACTCAATGAACATGATCAAGAGGATAGAGGAGGGGTCGATCCGAAGAGAATGGTTGCTGCCTCTGAAGCGGTCTCAGCTGACAAAGATTAGTTTCATCTTCGTGCCAGGGCATGCGGGAGTACAAGGAAATGAGCGGGCTGACAAGCTCGCAGCTGAGGCTACTGTGGAGGGCTGACGCGCCATGGACCAGGCTGACATTCTGAATGCTCTACGAGAAGTGAGACTTTTGCGAGAACCAAGTGATGACTGTGAATCTACAACAATGGCCAGACTGCGAGAGCAGCAAATTAAAAGAGGGGTGGCCAAACAAGAACACTACGCAGGAAGCCAAAGAAGATTGATAAACCAACACAGAACTGGCGTCGTTAGCCGCTACACTCTGCGGGATATGCTGAGGAGGGGATCCGAGCACTTATGGACTGAATGGTTCGATGTGCAACGAGGATGATCTGTCGACTAACTAACTAACTAACTAACATTGAAACTTTCTATAGCGCTACACTAAAATTTTCTATAACGCTACACTAAAACTTTCTATAATGCTACACTAAAATTTTCTATAACGCTACACTACAACGTTCTATAACACTACACTGAACCTTTCTATAACGCTACACTAAAACTTTCTATAACGCTACACTAAACCTTTCTATAACGCTACATTAAAACGTTCTATAACGCTAGACTAAAACGTACTATAATGCTACACTCAAACTTTCTATAACGCTACATTAAAACGTTCTATAACGCTACACTAAAACGTTCTATGACGCTACACTCAAACATTTGCAACTTGCAGAACTTAAACCGACAAGAGGAAATGCACTGGTGGCCAGACATAAGAAAATACGCTGTTTTTACACTCTTAGAAATTACGATGTTTGTACACTCTTAGAAATGTGACCTAAGCCAGAAATCCAAAAGAGCTGTAATAGAATGAATTCCTTCACATTGCAACATCCACGAAGAAGCCGACAGACAGGCAAAGGAAGGTGGGAGATTACCTCAACCTGATACATACATAATCTATGATGAGGTCAAGAGATTTATAACAAGCAGTTACAGAACCAACTGGAAATCAAAGCATCCAGGTCACCAGATAAATTATGCATATGACCATCTCTACAGAAAAGAGTAAAACAATCTTCAGACTCCGCACAGACCACAATAGGCTCAACTACCACATCTGTAACAGATTCTGTGCGAAACAAAACGTGAAAGACGGAAGATGGCTTAAAAATCATTAATATGGTAGCAGACATATTGTATTATAACGCAATGACTACAACTTCGAGTTATATGAGCCCATGGCGGGTACAAGAAGTCGCTTAAGACTATTAATCATCCCATGGCGCTTAATTAATTCAATTTAAATATTTGAGATGCATTTCAGCGTAGCCGAATTGATAGGAATGCGTGTTCTTAAACATCCGGTATGCTGATGCCGAGGTAAGGGGTTCAACCAATACACCGGACAGCTGGACTAAAATGTTGACCTATTGTCTTTGACTTGGGGACGTTAATTACAAGAACCTCTGAAGTTGGAGTAGGTTCGCTTGATGGCGAGGACTCTGGTAAAAGGGAAAGCTAGTCCACACGCAAAATTCAGCCCAGGACTACTAGACGAAGCGTGTATGGACTACGCTTGAGTTCAAAGCGAACGAGAGCAAAATTAAACACAAAATATACAAGGTGCTGAGGAATATAACTGTGGGACTGGACAAATGATAGCTGACCATTTGTTGCTTGCCTGTCCAACATTTGCAGAAGAGACAAAAGTATTCTGGCCTACATACACTACATTTGAGGACAAGCTCTACGGAGATGTCAACAAACTTAAGTTGACTGCAAGATGGAGAGAAAGAGAGGTAGGGGAAGGCCAAGAGAGAAGATGCTGGACAGTTTGACATCGTGGCGTGGAGGAACATTAGTAGCAGAAGTGAAAGGCAGTACACGAGACAGAAGGCTGTGGACAGGCATGGTCACCAATGCCATACGACATGATCTAGAAGAAGAAGAAGAAGCACTACTTGAGGTACACATTACTATTGGAAATAGTTGTTGCTCACTCACCTGGACAAAACTGACTGCAGGTAACCGACTGCTGTTGCTCACCCTCACAGGGCAGACCGCCATTGTAAGGAGCTGGCTCGCTACAGGTGCGGGAGCGTCTCTGCTTGCCCTTGCCACAGCTGGCCGAGCACTCGGACCACTCGCTCCAGGAAGACCACCAACCATTGACTGGAATGTAACGATGACAAGCTCAATGAACATGGAGCCGGTCTGTTGTCTCTTGCCTTCACTTGCATTGAACTCAAGTAGAGTCCTTCCGCGTGCTACTACTTCTAGAGCACTGGACTAGGCCATCAGGCGAACACACTCGTGTACTGTCTAGTGTCGGCTATTTATTTCCCAGTATCTGTTGTCTTTTGGGTAGTATCTAGTCTATTGTGTATTGTCTAGTCGGTTGTGTATTGTCTAGTTCAGTGGTTCTCAATCTTTTTTTTTTACCCATGCACTCTTCCACCATATGTTCAGAATGTCATTCCCCCCAACCCTCCCCCCAAATGGCATTACCCCCCCCCCCTTTTTTTAAACACACACCCATATATATATATATATATATATATATATATATATATATATATATATATATATATATATATATATATATATATATATATATATCAACACGTTCACACATAATACAAGAAAGGGATACGATCGCGTTTTGTGTGGTCCTGAAGCCAGTTTGTGTCTGCCAATCTGTGGTCTTAATCCCCTCCACCGACACCCCCCCCCCCCCGAAACCCTAAAATTCTAAACATTTTTTTTACTTTACGCTGCTGCTTTATTGCTGCTGCTGCTGCTGCTGCTACTGCTGCTGTTACTACTACTACTATCACTACTACTACTACAACACTACTACTACTACTACTACTACTACTACTACTACTATTATTATTATTACTGTTTCTGCTGCTGCTGCTGATATTATTACTACTACCTACTACTACTACTACTACTACTACTACTACTACTACTACTACTACTACTACTACCACTACTAATGAGATAATAACAATCACATAATAATAGTAATAATAATAATAATATAATAATAATAAATTGCCATAGGCAGTTTCCTGCAAAGGATCTGTGACGTGGTAGCGCCTGAGAGCAAGGAGGAATGGTTGGCCAATCTGCCTCCTCATCTTGGCAAGCGACGAGCCCAGGCGTTCGAAACTCCCCCCCCCCCCTCTCTTCTCTTCCCCCCCCCCCCCCCCCCCCCCCCCGCTTAAGACATTACCAGCGTAGTTAGCTATCAACTCCGCCAGCGGCCCGTCAACAAGTGACCAGGAATGAAACTAATTAAACCAACAACAGTTTTCGATAGAGCGTAAACAGATCAGAGACAGTGAGGAGACGAGAATACTTATCTAAGGATAAATAATAAATGAACTGACACAGCAAACAAACAGAAACAGAGAGCGGGAGCCACGCCTGACTCTCACGGAGAGATAGCCGAGAAGGTGATAAACAACCAAATGTAATAAATATTTACTTTAGCGATTCACGCGCGTCTAATTACGGGGCTTATCATTGCAGCGTTCCTGGTATAGCATATGTAAGAATGAGGTATAGCACAGGACACTTTTACACGCTTTGAAGGTATATGGTGCTCATCATCATGTGCCATGGCGATAAGCGTGAGCGGTCATATTTCACCATCTCACACGATCACCAGAGTCGTGGATCAGCTCCGTGTTCTTGTCTCGACCTTGACATGTAGTCAAGTTAGTTGCATATCCTTTACCCCAGTATTTTTGGCTGTTTGTGATCCCCGAGCAAGTTTACGTTCACTAGTTTGCCATTTATTTCTGAACGACCTGCACGCATACCATTTTATGGAAACCAACGTAAGACGGTCGGCTTCCAAATCGAGTGCATCTGTATTTCGAACGCGTTATGCGAGATTACGAAATGCATTCTTAAGAACTTCGCCAGAGAGCCAGGTCACCTCATTAAGCGTGAGTGAACTATATGTTATACCAAATCTAGCTCGCTAATATTTAAGCTGATAATTGTGTATTCCATGTTCCATTCTATTATTACCACCACCCAGTTTAAACTCAGAAGAGAAGTTATATCAGAGTCCATCGGCTGGCTCCGATTAATTGATGCAGTGTCGAAGGATAATATATCGCCACGTGTGACTTCCCATTTGGACAGACGGATGATATATTGCCGCACTAGTGTCATCGTTTTATTTGTTATGTTTCGTGGTTTCCCCCGCAATATCAATGTCAGATGAACGGAAATGTAAATTATAATACTTGTTCATTTAACTGTCTGGTCCAAACTTATTTTTTGTTTGGCATTGAATGAGTTAATAATTCAGAGATCTAGTCAGTCAGAAGTCGGATATTAATGTGAAAGTGATTGTTGTCCAAAGAGGGGTTTGTATTGTTTGGTAATGATATTATAATAATCATAAAAGGTCCCTGACAGAAACAACGGTTCCCTAACTCTGTCATGTGGCATAATCGAGACAACACTGAACTAATCCAAGACTCTGATAATAGTGTGAGACGGCCAACCATGACCGCCCACGCTTATTGCCTGACACACCATGATGATGATCTATGTACGCAAATATTAGCTACGTAGACTTAATAATAAACACTAGTTCCCCGAATGGGATTCTTTCGCGGACTGCATGAGTGTGCATATGATAGCGGACCCCGTTTTACCAGGAGAGAGCGTTATCCAGTTTCGCGTTGCGCGTCATAACCTGGCGAAGATTGTGTCTTTCGAAACGTTGGTTGTTTACATGTTTCTGTTCTTTGTGGTGAGATAAAACTGACTTTACCGAGCTCCACTCGAGGTAGCTTTTAAAAGTTGTAAAAACACACACACACACAAGCCCAGAATCAGGACCCCGCTATGGGTCTGCGATTTGTTAGGACTGACATTTTGTAGGTCTGCGATTTGTTAGGACTTTGACATTTTGTAGGTCTGTGATTTGTTAGGACCTTGACATTTTGTAGGTCTGTGATTTGTTAGGACCTTGACATTTTGTAGGTCTGTGATTTGTTAGGGCCTTGACATTTTGTAGGTCTGTGATTTGTTAGGGCCTTGACATTTTGTAGGTTTGTGATTTGTTAGGACCTTGACATTTTGTAGGTCTTTGATTTGTTAGGACTTTGACATTTTGAAGGTCTGTGATTTGTTAGGGCCTTGACATTTTGTAGGTTTGTGATTTGTTAGGACCTTGACATTTTGTAGGTCTGTGATTTGTTAGGACTTTGACATTTTGTAGGTCTGTGATTTGTTAGGACTTTGACATTTTGTAGGTCTGTGATTTGTTAGGGCCTTGACATTTTGTAGGTCTGTGATTTGTTAGGACCTTGACATTTTGTAGGTCTGTGATTTGTTAGGACTTTGACATTTTGTAGGTCTGTGATTTGTTAGGACTTTGACATTTTGTAGGTCTGTGATTTGTTAGGGCCTTGACATTTTGTAGGTCTGTGATTTGTTAGGGCCTTGACATTTTGTAGGTCTGTGATGTGTTAGGACCGTGACATTTTGTAGGTTTGGGTGCATGTGGGAACTGGCGGTCAGTCTTTCCTTTTCGTGCCCATTTATTGAACCCTCGTTCGTCCGTGCTCATGCAATTATCATCGAACTTCCTAGCCGCCCTGCCAAAGCGCCACCTGGAGTGACTTAATGTCACCCCACGGTTTTTTTGTTTTTTTTTAATTTTAACTAAATTCTACTTACAGTGGATCCCGTAGTTGAGACTCTTCCAGTCAATTCATAAACAATTTGGCTCACGCTCTAAGAGTATTGAAAGTCTATACGGGCACGAGAACAAACAGATCTGCCAGTGACTTCTCAGTACTGAAGAGCACAGGGCATTAAGATAAACGTCTTCTTCTTCTTCTAACGTCTTCAGGTGTCAATATGAATACAGGCAAAGAAAGCAGCGATCAACTTAAGCTTGTTGACATCTCCTAAGAGTTTGTCCTTAAATGGAGCGAGTGTAGGCTAACATGATTTTTATATTCTATATAAATTGGACACTCCTGCAATACATGTTTATCAGCGCCTATCTATTTCATATTTCACACACCGTATTATTCGTTTATTCTCTACATTTGAAATATAACTCTGACGAGAAGCAGCGATATATGCCAGGCAAGACGTCGTGCAATATTTTATTTCACTGATTTGGTGCCAAACAGTGGGCTTGGACCAAACATGGCGCATAATCAAACGATGGTTGTTTATTTCGCACCGCAGATTCTGAGTACATGATTTATCTGCAATGTTGGGGCCGGCTTGCGTGTGACCTCTTGTCAACAATTGTTGTTGATTGTGGAGCCGTGATATTCCCAGTCTGTGACATTCTCAATACCTTCTTTGTTGGCTGTCATCTTTGGTTGGTATATCATTTTGTCGATTTGGTTAGTATGCCATTTTGTTTGATCAAGTCTCCAAGTTATCCCCTACGTCTGCTGAGTCGGTCGGGTGGCTGAAGGCCAAACTGGTAGATTTAGAACACCAGTATCGCACAACACTCTCTAAACAGACATGTCCGCTGACCAACGAACACATTACTGCGTTAAAAGCGTTAAAGGCTAACAAAACCCTCGTCATACTGAAACCTGACAAAGGTGCAGTACTGTTGGACATGTCAGACTACCAGAGTAAAATGGAAGAAATATTATCAGATGAATCTAAATTCATGGTAGATCAAAAAGTAAACAAGTGGAAGGGCCTGGATGCAATAATGAGGAAAGAGATCCAGTCACTTGTGAATGCGGGACTCATCAATGAGGCCACTGCAAAAACGCTTACACCACGTGGCTCCCAAACTCCTCAGATGTACAGTCTACCCAAACTTCACAAGCCCGGCATCCCGCTAAGACCTATCCTGTTCATGGTTAACTCTGCACAACACCGAATGGCGAGATGGCTAGCTGAAATTTTAAAGCCAGTACGACAGTCCTTCGATCCCAAAATACTCAACGATACATTCGAACTGGTGGAATTATTGGATACTATGGACATAAATAATAAACACATGGCGTCCATGGATATAGCCTCCCTATTGACCAACGTTCCATTAGAGGAGACAGTGAAAATAATAAGGGCATGCATTAAAGACAAACAACTAAAACTAGGCATACCAACATCTATTCTGGAGAGGCTACTACTACTATGTACCGCCAACATACAATTCAATTTTCTAACAAAGTCATACCACCAAATTGACGGAGTGGCCATGGGGAGTCCTCTTGGTCCTATTCTAGCGGACATCTTCATGGCATATTTAGAAGAAAAGATATCATCAGACATTAACAACTTGGTCTTCTATCAGTCGTTATGTGGACGATATACTAATTATCACCACAGACAAGCTACAAGCAACATCGTTCCAGGCCATAATGAACATGACGCATAAAAACATCTCTCTTTCTTTGGAACACGAACACAACGAACGTTGCTGTTCCTAGATAGTCTAATGAGACGTAGAGCAGACGGCACAATTCAAAGATCGGTGTACCGCAAAGAAACAGGGACTGGCCAATACCTAAATTTTCACAGCTTCACACCTGTCCAGTACAAACAGGGCTTAGTACGGACCCTGTTTGACCGTGCTGGAAAGATATGCACCGACAGAGGAATTTGAAACTCTGAAGAATGTCTTAAACCTGAATGGGTACTCCACAGGATTTATAAAGCGCCACTGCCAACAGCCCAAACCAAAACCAGACGAAACTACAGTCCCTAAACTCAGGGTGTTCATCCAGCTAACCTTTCGAGGGGATGACGTAATGCAACGTCTACAAGGCCGGCTTACTACAGCAGAAGGCCGAACGTTCTGTGCTGCAACTCCAGTAATTAGATATAGAACCACACCGATTCCCACACTAGCAGTAAATGAGCCTGTTCCTCTGTACGCCAAAAACAATTGTATTTACCAATTCACATGCAGATGCCAGGCTTTCTACATAGGCAGAACAGAGCGACAGCTGAACAAAAGAGTATCAGAACACATACCTCAATGGGTCCACAAGATACGACACACAAGCGATGTGAGCCTAGTGGAGCCGAAATACCGGAAGCTCCCCGCGTCTTCAATTGCTAGGCACATTCTCGAAAGCGGTCATGTGATTGACAGAGACATTGCCTTTTGCGTGTTGTTTAACACACAGAATACTCGCTTGTTAAAGTTTGCAGAAGCAATAATGATCAATCAACGCAAGCCTGATTTGTGCAAACAGAAAGACATGTTAGCCAGCTTAAAATTACCGTGGTAGACAATTGACATTAATGTGTGAACATGTGTATATTTCAGCTTGTTGGGTTTATCTAGTTAATTTACTTTATGTTGTGTGAATTCTCCAGTATGTATCTGACAAGATGCAGCGAAATATGCCAGGCAATAAATCGTGCAATCTATTGTTTGTGTCTTCGTTATTCAAACTTTACCGATAGACATTAATTTTGTGTGAAGTTCGAAACAAAATATTGTGAATCTCGCTTGTCGCTTGCCAGACATGATCAACTATTCTAATTCTTTAGCATGATTTGCGACATGGACCATACCATCTGCATATCTAAGCTCTAGAATTGGATTTCCTTCAGTTATGAATGGATCAAATTATCTATGGTCTAATTAATTTTTTACAATTATCTGTTACAAATGAAACTTGATACAAAGAAGCGCCGAAAAAGCGGGATCAAATGTAATTAACTTCTAATACATAGAACAATTTATATAAGATGTCACAATAATACAGCTGCATTTCTAAAACGCATTGTCGCAACCTACATTCCACAACTGAAAGCTGTAATTAGCATGGTTGCCTTTAGCAAATCCTTCTACCCCGACTGCTAATCCCCAGCTTGAATATAATCTTCCGAAAGAGGTTTTGCTTTACTGTAAGCCGGCCCAAACACCTTGGAGGTCTTCTGCTGGTGTTTGGCGCCAAGGAATGCACGGTGCGTGGTTCAGAGACAACAACAACAACTACAACCAGTCCCTGCCAAGGACTTGTGAGATTTCAGCAAAGACTGCAGCGGAAATTGGGGTCTTTTCTTGAGAGTTTCGCTGGCGTTTTGTCGTTTCTTCTCATGGGGGATGTCGTTAACAGTGAACATGTAATGTAATAATGCGTGTGTTATTTTCCTTATCCTTCTCCCTCCCTCCTTCTCCTCCTCCTCCTCCTCCTTCTTCTTCTTCTTCTTCCTCCTCCTCCTCTTCCTCCGCCGCCTTCTTTTTCTTCTAATAGCCCATGTCGTGTTGCGGCGAGGATCATGTCTGTTCACAGCATATTGCACACAAATAGGATATGCGAGGCATCTGTAAAGACGGTAGTTTGCCATTCATTGCTTTCCTTAAGAGCAGTGACCATACCGGTCGGTGTGCGTGGCCATCATCAATATAAAAAGAGCCTCTGCCTGCCATGACGAACTTGAGCCCATAACTAGCAACTATCTGTCGGCTATTCCCCATCCACCAACCCACAATGTCTTCTTGTAACCATGAAGGGGTGAGGGGATTAAATGGTTTACTTTTAATAATACACATTCTCGTTGTTAATTGCTTATTGTTTAATGTTTATTGGTTGCTGTTTGGGAAAACTGCGGAAGACCGAGTTTCAACTCTATGTCCTACCTCAGAAGTCGGAGTGAGTTCGCCTGATGTCGAGGGACATTGATAATAGAGAAAGCTCATCCACATGCAAAAATAAATCCATTGCTCTAGAGGTAATTGCACGTGTAAGGACTACACTTGAGTTAAAAGCATGCGAGCGCAAAAAATTAAAAAAAAAATAAAAAAAAATTCTATATCCAGTGCATTGGTGTGCAGGTCTCACGTGCTCCGGAAAGGGCTCGCATATATCGCAGTTAGGGTGGAGGTGTGACTTTCCTTCCGACTCGGTACCAAAGTACCGCCAGCACGGGGGTTGTGTTGCAAAGCTTTACTGTCCCTCTACAAGCTCAGAAACGTGTTAGTATGTAACTAGGTCATGATTGGGCACAGCATCTAAAGACTATCTGGGGTTACGCCGAGGTTGGTGTTGTTTGCTCTGATTTTCTGTACTTCATTGTTAACAGGCGTCAACCTAATGCTCATGGTGTAACATCCACAACGGCGATTCGAATCTAATTGATAAACTTTCTGGGATGCATCCATCCAGCGGGAATCAATACGGTTGTGGATGCAATTGTATAATTCTGCTATCTTTCCTGTATATATTTATATCTGACCGTTTACACACCTTTCGCCACGCATATCCTATTTAGCACTTTGCCAACTGAACTGTACTCAACTTTTGTAGTAAAAGAGTACCTTTCAAAACCCTACTGAACCCAACTTTTGTGCCTTCTTGACAACAGAGGAATTGTGTTTATTTTATCATTTTGTGTGTTTTTGTTTTTCCTTTATATATATTTGTGTTGCCCTGTCCTTGAAAAAGATTCTTAGAATCGAAACGTTGGTTGTCGGTGGTGTCCTATAATACTTGTTTGTTTTTATTTTTTTATTTTATTATTACATATTTATTTATTATTTCTTGTTTTTGATAATTTTTCATTCTGAGTTTCACCTGTATGGAGTCCATTGTAAGGATGTACTTTTTTTTAAATACACCGTGTCTGTGTTTATGATGTCTCAGCTTTTCGCAGGAGCTAAATATACCTAATACCTAATTGTTTGTAATCCATCTAGAAGTAGGTTCTCTCAATTCTGGTTTTTGCTGATTCAAATCAGATTATTCCATTACTAATTCGTGTATGGAAGCTGCAGTATTGTAGTGGCGGGCATGCCGGCCCGATGGTAATGTTTGTTGCTGTTGTTGTTTGTTTGTTTTCTATTGACATTAGCACCCAGGTCGCCCCAGCTTAAAATTGACACCTAGAAATTTCCGCAAAGTAAAGGATTCCGGCGTAATATTTATATTTCTTTGCTATACATGGTAGCAATGAAGCACAAACACAAACCACACTGAAGGAAACAGACCAGACAAGGACCCCAACAAAACTCACCAAAGACAGTGAGCATGGCAGATGTGCTGGTCCGTCTCTGAGCGATATTGCTAGCCCCGCACGTGTAGTTGCCGGTATCAGTCTTCCGGGCCTGGTTGATGATGAGGTGGCCTTCGCTGGTGATGATGTAGTTCACGTCCACATCCACGTTGATCTCTACATTGTCTTTCAGCCAGAACACCTGGTGGTTGACATTCAAATAAGGAAATACTATACACAGGTAAGGTGGAAACTACTGCAGGATCTGACAAAGAAATGTTAATCCGACTGACCATACTGACCTCAGGGACATCCCTTGACCAGCATCTCAGGTATCAAGTGTGAATAGCGTGCATATATTTATTATGATGATGATTTTCATCTTATCTCATCTCACCATATTCCCCATGTACCTTGCGGTGTCGAGGTGAAGTATTAACAGCGGGAGAGTGCCTGCTTATGGGCTTCATTATCGAGATTCCCATGGACCTGTCCATCGTTTACACGGTCGGCGTCTTCTTCTGGCTCCATCTGGTCTGTACATGCATTGCTTGTTGTGGTATACTATCAGTCGGTAGCCTAGTTATATGACCGAACCATTTCATTCTATTTTTTTTTTCTAATGAAATCTAGCGATGCTATAACCCCCACTCTATACCTAATTTCATCATATTTTTATTTTTTTTTTTTATTTTCTCTCTTCTTGATACGTTGAGTATGCTTCTAATGAATCTAATTTCCGTCGTTGTAATTTATCTTTTCTTTTATATGATTAACTAAAATAATTATCAATATTTCATCAGAAGTTGTTTAATGGTTATTTGTTTACTACGGCATTGTATCCTTGTTTGGGGTGAAAATTTTCGATTAAGGTTTATCTTCCAGATTCAGTTTTATGTTTCAGCTTGTTCTGTTTTGGGGATTAAAAATTGCCCTGGTCAACCCAGCTTAACGTGGGAACTAGGACATGCTCCGAGTATAGTAAAGGTGGCCAACTGGTTAAGTCGACAGCCTTCTCGTTCTGAAAGTTGTGGGTTTGATTCTGCAGCCCACCCTGCAGAAAGAGACCGAGCCATGTGACATAACACCCAGTGTATTGAAGTCTGTATTCTCGTCTTTAACATAACCCTTATTTTTAAAATCTTAAAGTAAAGTAAAGTAAACAACCCATTTACACACCCTGGGGTGCGTATCTATCCAAATCTGTGTATAGATCAATCGGCATTCGAGGGGTAATGTGACGAATACCAACCCGGTCGCTTTTACCCCCCGTGATATTTTCTGTTAATCTTGTCCCTTGTTAGACTAAGTCAAAATGGGAGCCAGCGCCAACTTTCACAATCCTTTCCGATGCGGATGTGAACCCACGGCCACCGGGCCAGCAGGAGAGGGCCTAGCCTCTATGCTAATGCATCTCTTCATTTGGTATATGGCGCTGGACCCACGTTCGAATCCCGGTATGTAATTATAGCTTTAAATTTTTATGTTGTCTAGTGTTTCCTCTAGTCATTACTTTGTTATTCTGCTGCTGTAAGTGCCAAACAGTACTTGTTAACTTATGTGCCAGCACAAAGTTGCAACGTTCCTCGTGCCATTATATATCTCACAATAAGGACACATTTGAGTCCCTCTATTCCCAGCTAACATTACCCATTTCCGCTTCCCTTTCTGGCCCACCACATAACACTGAACTCATCGGGACATAATTACTTGCTGGATCTAGCAGACTGTCATAACAGTATGGCTTCTGGCATATCTGCCACACGATTACCTCCCCCTCTTGGGACAATTATCGCCCTTGCTTGACTAGCTTCCTGCATGCTAATGTTGCCATTTGGTAAACACATCGGTGAATTAAAAATAAATGGCAGACAGTATGACATGCATAATTTAGCGAACGTCTGCAGACGAGGCCGAAAGGACACGAAGATCTTCAGGTAATTGCTATTTAGCGTCTTACCTGTAAGATCTAAATGTATCTTATTTTAAAACATAAAGCAAGGAAATGAGAACTTTTAGTATCTGACAAAACTACCCAATCGAATCTGCAACCATGACCTGACTCCGAGAACGTCAGGTGAAAAGGGGTGAAGTCAGACACGAGCGATTGCAGGGGAGCAAAAAAAAAGAGTAGTCAACCAACGTAGAATTGGTGTCGCCGACTGGCAGAGGGAAAAACCGAGGAGGGAGATCCGAGTGCTTTTGGACTGAAAGGGCCGATATGCAGTGACGATATTTTGACGACTAACTAAACTACAAAAAAATTTTCCGTAGAGAGATTCGAAAGCAGAGGACTTTGATACCAGTGAATCCACATCGTTGTCCAGTATGAATTGAGTTAGGCTGAGCTAAGAACTGACATCATTGCACTCAGGACATTCCCATACGCGCTGCGTTCCCTCGTCCAACAGCCAGCAAAAAAGTCAAACTACTATCGTTCCCACCGTTATCTGATGAAATGTTCTCCTGGTCTTCCCTCTCAATTTTGAGATTCTCCAGAACCCCTCCCTATCGCCCGCACTATCATTCCTTCCAAATACGGTTTCTCAAACTGTTCCCTCGCCTTCTCCACCTGGTCCCACAGGCGCTCGACCACCTCTTTCTTGTGCATTAGGTAATCTACCACCAAACAGTGCATTGCCCTGTCAACCTATCAGCCTGTTCATTCCCCCGAACTCCCGCATGGCCAGGGCAAAAAAAAAATCCATACATTCTCACAATCTGTGACCTCTAAAGCGAGGTGACTCATTCCACACGAAACATTCCTTTCTCCACCTTACTTTAGCATACTCCTTGAGTGTTCAGAATGAGACACTCGGGAGTAAACACGAGAAGCACATCGGGAGAATGATGGGTCTCGTCAGCCAACACATAACTGGCACTAGTAGCCGCCGAACGTTGATGATGCAGGGGTTGGAAAAGGGGGGGGGGGGGTCTGAGCACTAATAGACATGTCCGGAGTGCAAAGGTGATATCCCAACTGATAACAACATGTGGCCAGACATGATCATCAATGCCCCAAAATTGGGACTTTCGAACTTAAATGTCAAGGACAAAAGAAAAATCACCGTGAAACAAGAAAGAGAAAAGAATGATGTGCTACAATATCCAAACATATCCTTCTTCTCCTTTGTTCACCCTCAGACGTCAGTGCGAATTCATCCAAAGACAGCAGTAAACTAAAGCTTGTTGACATCCCCTCACAGTTTGTCTTCAAATGGAGCGAGTGTGGACCGAAATAGTTTTCTCTATTCTGCATTTGTTGGATACTACTGTAGCAAATGTTTACTTGTCATTTTACCAGTCCCACAGTCACATGCATCAGCGTCTCCTATCTTTAGTTTATTCAACATTATCTTCTTTATTCTGTTATGTCCTGTGTGGACTATCACTTATTCTCTTATAATAAACAGGATCATGTTTCACAAACTGACATATTTTGGCCATATTAAAAGTCACAGTGCCTTAGAAAGAACAGTAATGGAAGGCATAGGTCCCTGGAAGAAAAAGCAGGCAGTCGGCCAACAGGAAGGTTGGCCCAGGACACATTAAAGACACCCAGGGTCGTGAAAAAGCATCAGGACAAGCAGAGTTAGTCTTCAGGAATCCCTGTGCCGCGACAATCTATGAAAGTATAACCTCGCTAAATTGTGGCATGGTCCTTCTGAGGACTAAATGAATTCGCGATCAGTTATTCCGAGGACTAAAAGAGTTCAAATCCAATCCTATTGGAATAAGCAGTGAACAACAGAGAGCTACTGAATCTGGCAGGTCCTCCTAAGGACCGGTCCTCATCAGGAACAGTTCAACGCAATAATGAAAATGCCAGTCAGCGTGAGCCCCATAAAACCCAACCGAACCCGAAGAGCAGAGAGGAGAAAATATAGCCAGTCCTGTTTAGGACTAAGTCGAAAGAGAACAAAGAAAGGAAAGAATACCAAAACTCACCAAAAAAAAATAATAAAGCCGACATCAATTTTAACTGGCGAAGCAGAAGCAGACTGGAGTCCGAATGTTTATCCCCCCCCCCCCCCCACCATAAATATTGGATTTAATTTTCGCGTTTGCCGTTCGCTGTGTCATAATACACAGTCTACTAAAAATTACAGCTGTAAAGAAAACAAACAAAAGGCTTTACGCATACTGTATTCGACGGACATTAAACGGTTATTCAAATATGCAGAGGCCTTTGCCATTAGACATCTAAAACCAATATTATGCAGATATAACAACTTCATGGTTAATCTGCGACTACCGTAGGGTTAACATATGATCAACAATCGAACAGTATCTCACACTGTGTGTGTGTGTGTGAAGTATCTCAGCCAAAATACGATTCATTTATTCACGTCATCTATATATATAAAATGCAATGTCTGTCTGTCTGTCTGTCTGTCTGACTGTCTGTCTGTCTGTCTGTCTGTCTGTCTGTCTGTCTGTCTGTCTGTCTGTATGTCGTTTATTCGTTCGCGAATGGTCCATCCGATTGAGATGAAATTTTCTACACGTCTTCTTCTCATTCCGGTGCTGCCAACTGTCATAGTTTGTTAGTTTACAAACAGCTATTCACGTAATAAAATTTAATTTTGTAATTTACATTGTAATTTATATATAGCGAGGGGACTTAACTTAAGAAAAGTTATATCAAGGGACATAACTATTGGTAGCATTGCTATATATTTTACATATAATTGTTGCATTGTTATCAAAGCTTTATACAATGTTTGTCTACAGTTATTTACAGGCATATGCGTTATAATATATAATGATAAAATCTTTAAGGCATTTTTAAAGTTTTCATAAAAATAATGCATCTATTTTAAATACGTGAAAATTTTCTAACTCATCTTTTTATTTTTCTTCGACATCTATACAGTCATCCCAGCATTTATTGGGTTTTCGTGATATCTTGGTAAGTTTACGTTCAGTAGTCTCAGATTCTTCTCGAGTGTATTTGCTGGCTTTCAGTAGTACACTTGGTCTGGTCGGAGGCTGGGATGATCCTTCTCGGTAATTTGGCTAGGATCAGACGCATTTGCTGCATCACCCCCCCCCCCCCCAGTAGTGCGCCTGGTCTGGTCGGGGGGGGGGGCGGGTTGATTAAATCACCTCACATAGCTTCACCTTAAATTTGGACCATTGTGGGCAATAGCTCATAGTGAGACTAAGGGTCCACGCCAAAAAAAAAAGGGGGTGAGGCGGGGGCACCAGCTGGTCTGGAGTAACCGCCAAACCCACAAAGAAAAATAAATTGCCCTATTTAGTTATTGGGATGAAGATTGTTCTCTTCCAATCTGTTCGCCATATATCCGGGAACGGGAACGGGAACTTATATGACTACTAATATGAATTAAATGAGACGCTCCACACCAGGAACTGGGCGAAGCCGGGCCGGGTTGTCTGTTTTGGGAACGGGAACGGGAGCAGGGGCCGAATATGAATTAAATGAGAAGCTCCTCACTAGGGGCTAGGCGAAGCCGGGGCGGGTCGTCTTATTTGGGAACGGGAACGGGGGCAGGGGCCGAATATGAATTAAATGAGACGCTCCTCGCTAGGGACTGGGCGAAGCCGGGTCAGGTCGTCTCTTTTGGGAACGGGAACAGGAGTAGGGGCCGATTATGAATTAAATGAGATGCTCCCCGACAGGGGTTGGGCGAAGCCGGGCCAGGTCGTCTTTTTTGGGAACGGGAACAGGAGGCAGGGGCCGAATATGAATTAAATGAGACGCTCCCCGCCAGGGGCTGGGCGAAGCCGGGCCAGGTCAGCTAGTATCATATATAACTATGCACTTTGCACCTGACGAGATGCGGCGAAATATGCCAGGCAATAAATTGAGCAACCTGCTATTTGTGGCTTCTGTGTTTCAAAGGAAGAAAAAGGGGGCTGCGTGGTCTCGAGATATGGTGTCCGCCTCGAGTGCTGGAGGTCCGGGTTCAAGCCTAGGTGAGAATCGGGATTTTGTTCGCGTGGACTTCTAGTAATAAAATTTCCCCTGGTCTCCTGGTAGTGAGATCGAACGCCCGTGTGTATTGTTGCGCACGTAAAAAACTCCCTTGGCTGTTGGAAATGGAAAAAGAGTAGCCTAACGGCGCTGCCGGGGTAAAATTTCGAGTTAAAAGTCTACCCAAAGTATTTCAGGATCATCGCCGGTGCTACGGAGTTCGTGCTCTGCGCTGAGTTTCTCCAGACTCAGGTTTGAGTTAGGAGGAGAACGGAGCACTTATGGGTTACACCCGTGTGCCGTGATGTTGATCCATCGACTAAACTAAACTAAACTAAAGGAAGAAAACAGGGAAACGGTCGCACGAAGAGATATGTTTGATCAACGGAGAGAAACACACTAAGTGAACAGTGTTGAATATCTAAGTTTGAATATCTAGGTTTTATACATCTAGGTTTGAGTATCTAGGTGAGAATATCTAGGTTTTAATATATTGGGTTGAATAACTAGGTTTGAATATCTAGGTTTGAATATCTAGGTTTGAATATCTAGGTTTGAATATCTAGGTTTGAATATCTAGATTTGAATATATAGGTTTGAATATCTAGGTTTGAATATTTTGGTTCTCGGCTAGCGGACTATTAAAAATATGATGGCAGAAATGAAATGGATAACAAAGTGCTCTGTAATATGTCTCATTTGGTATGAACTTGCAGTACCGGTCTTACACACCCGACCCGTATCTGATCTTTAGAAGGAAGGGAGAGGTCTACAAAAGAGTTTAGAAGAATAAGAAAAGGAGGAGGCGGGAGAGAAGGTCAGGAAGAAGTAGTAGAAGAAGAAGAAGAAGAAGAAGAAGAAGAAGAAGAAGAAGAAGAAGAAGAAGAAGAAGAAGAAGAAGAAGAAGAAGAAGAAGAAGAAGAAGAAGAAGACGAAGAAGAAGAAGAAGAAGAAATTCAACGGCAAAAACAACAGCAACAATAATATCAACAACAAAATAGCTGCAGCAGCAAAATAACAAAAATAACATCAACAAAAACAACAACAAAATAGCAGCAACAGCAAAAACAATAATTACAACAACGGCAACAACAAGAACAACGATAACAACAACAACAACAACAACAACAAAGCAACAGCAACAACCACAAAATAACAACAACAGCAGCAACAACAAAAGCAAGAAAAACCAGAACAACGAGATCAACGCCAAAACGAACAAGAACCAGATTAAAACGACACAAAAGGCGGAAAACTGTAAAATGATGACAGAAATGAAATGAACAACAAACAATTCTCTATAAAAACAAAAGCAATTAAACTCTGTGTGG
This sequence comes from Cepaea nemoralis, assembly GCA_014155875.1. Taxonomy (NCBI): domain Eukaryota; kingdom Metazoa; phylum Mollusca; class Gastropoda; order Stylommatophora; family Helicidae; genus Cepaea; species Cepaea nemoralis. The sequence goes on from JACEFZ010002581.1 coordinate 273,578, forward strand.
AATGAAACAGATACAAGGATGAAAGTTGAGTACTAAAGGCAAGCATATTTCCCGTGGCAACATGTGGGTGAGCGTAATATGTCTGTAGCAAACCACCTGAACATCACACATGTGGCTTTAAATGTAAATGTCAAAGAAAGGTACAAAAATACACGGGAAGAAGAGAAGAACATGCAGGTGTGCAACAAGAACTTAATACTAGTTAGTCGCGGTTCCAACTTCACGGCAAAGGGTCGCCCCATTATGTTCCGTTCCTGTGCCAGTGAATATCACACAAAATGCTCCTCACTGCCACATGTGAAAAGTGGAACAGGCAGGAGTCTTGACAAACCAACAGCCCGCAAAGGTATACTGTGCATAATGCCGCTGCCAGAATGCCAACACAAAAGTACGCCACGAAAAATACAGTTCAAGCGGCTTAATACTGAAGACGATTAGGCGTTAAGGCAAATCAAAAACGCGGAGAATGAAATATTTTGGTTATATATATAAAGACATGAAAGTTTAGATAAGATGACTATGGCGGGAAGTGTGGTGACAACTGGCAAAATTGAGGGGAAAAGAACAAAGGGAAGGCAGAGAAGTAAATATCTGGATGTCTTGGCCACGTTCCATGGTCGAGACAAGAAAACGGAGCTGATCCATGACTCTGGTGATCGTGCGAGATGGCGAAACGTGATCGCCCACGCTTAGCGTCATTGCATATGATGATTATATATAGTGGAAGCGATGAAGAGAAAGACTACAGCGTAGATGAATTCACGATTTGACACATAACTGACATACGACAGCCGTAGAGGCAGGGAGTTTGGTTTACAATGGTGCGACATTTCCAAAGATAGAGACAAATAGAGATAGATAGAGAGAGAGAGAGAGAGAGAGAGAGAGAGAGAGAGAGAGAGAGAGAGAGAGAGAGAGAGAGAGAGAGAGAGAGAGAGATGGAGAGAGAGAGAACAAAGATTGACTGATAGAAACAACAAAACAAACAAACAAAAATAAAGAAACGAAACAGACAGACAAACAAACAAAAAAGTAGACAAGCCAATAGACACTTTCAGAATACAGACAGACAAATATGCCGATGGATGGATGGTTGCCCGGTGGATGAGTAAATAAGTCGTATGTTAACAGATCCATAGAAAAGTACAGATTGCAGATAGGCCACACACTTAGCGTGTGAGACCTCAGACGGTGCGTGATGGTGAAGATGGCCATGTGTTCACATGAATCCATTGTGGAGGAAAATTTACAGCGCGAATTTGTCGGATCAGTTATATTGGCTACCGCCATGGGTTGTAGCTATTATGCCCTTTTATTTTGTGAAGCACAATGTAACAAACTATCGTCTGTCAAGATGGCAAGGTGTCACCGGCAGATAAATAGACAACCAGACAAACAGGAAAAAAAACATACAACGGCACAATACAAAAAATTCCAACGAGACGGGAAACATATGTAATTAATCATAATACAACCAGATGAAAGAATATCAACAAAAACACAAGAAGCCTTTCAAAGCGGTGCCTTTTTACATTTCCACCCCTGTAAATTTATCTCCCATATTGAACATTTACCCTTTTTATTAAAACGTGTTTGCGCCTGGGCGAAATATGCATGCGTATTAAATTGCTAATTAACACACATGTATCTTCGCCAGTTCCATCACGGGTCTGCCTTGTTTCAGGCTTCTGCTTTGAGGGTTGTATGTCTTTCTTTGGGTTTGTGTGTTTGTTGGAATGAGATAGCTGCATTGTGATGGTATTGTTCGGGAAATGGGAAGTAAGGTGTTTGTTAACAAGGATAGTTAGACAGACAAGTGGGTAATTAGGCAGACGGAAGAACGGATTGAAAAAGGGATGAGGTGAGCTGATTGTCGGACGGATGGACGGATGGACGGACTCGCCGAGACATACAGACAACAGAAGACAGACAGAGAGAGGTCGACAGGTGTGTAAGCAAACAGATGGACAGACAGGCGGATGAAAGGTTAGACGGGCGAGTGGGGGGGGGGGGGAGAAAGGTGGGACTGACGGACGGACAGCCAGGTAGACATGCGGACAAACAGACAGACGGACGGACGGTCAGGCAGACATAGGACATACAGACACCACATACGGACAGACAGACATACGACCAGACAGACAGACATACGGACGACCAGACAGACAAACAATCATACGGACAGATAGACAGTCTGTCCGTCTCGGTCTCTCTTGCTGTCTCTCTACCTCTCTATCTCTCTCTGGCTTTCTGCCTCGATCTCCTTCTATCCTGCTCTCTATCTCTGTCTGTATCTGTCTCTCTCCATCTCTCTTCCCTCCCCTCTGTATCTCTCACCCCTCCCTATCTCTCACTCCCTGTCTCCCCTTCCCTATCTCCGTCCCTCCCTCATTTCTCTCCTTCTCTCCCTTCTCTCTCTTTATATATTCCTCCCTCCTTCTCTTTTACCTCTCACTCTCTCTCTTCCCTATCTCTATCACTCCCCCTTCCTCTCCCTTCCCTTTGTCTCCTCCATCCATCTCCATCCCTCCCTCCCTCACTCACTTTCCCATCAGTTATACCGTGGTTCTCCCCTCCCCCAATTCATCTCCCTCTTTCCTCCACAGATTGGGTGTTATTAAACCCGTCTGCAACCTTGACATTTCCCATCATTCATCATCGCAATCTCCTTCACCATGGCAACACACTGGGTAGTTTAAAAGTCTGAACAGTTCAACGTAAGAAACGAAATTAAATTACCAAAACATTTCCAGATGCTCCAATTCTAGGAGCTACTGTATGTGCGCGCGCATCTGCGTCCGTGAGCGCGCTAGAAGTTCGTGATATTTTATTAAACAAGTTAAAGCTAGCAATACATTCAATACCATGTAGTCCCTTAGCGGATTGCCAAATGAGCCCTAGGTCAGAATGAAGGAAATGAAGCGTACTCTGAAAATCTTGCAAACAGTTGTTGACAATTAAAACACAGCATATGGCCTTCAACTCGCGCAAAGAGGTCCTTTTATTTGTTTTTATGCTCTTCAATCTTCCGCCTTATAATTGAGATGGATAATTTATATTACCGTTTTTGAATGCAGGTGTGTTTCTAGTTTGTGGTATCCCTTTATGTGCCTTGATTTTAGTGACAGATATGATAAAATATATGCATATTTAGTTGACTGGTCCGCTGAATGTATGTGGTTTTGAACACATGCTTATATCTTTTCCCTCTTCAGCGGTCGGGTTTAAAGTATTTTCGTTTTTCAGGTAAACCTTTGTGATGTAGGCAAAATACAGTAAGGTGTCATTACACAAACACACACACTCACACACAGACGCTACACACACAGACGCTAAACACACACACACACACACACACACACACATATATATATATATATATATATATATATATATATATATATATATATATATATATATATATATATATATATATATATAATACACCGGGCTTTATATCATATGGCTAGGTCTCTTTCCCCAGGGCGGTCTGCTGAAAGCGTCGTACAAAGCGCGACCTCCGTAGCTCCAGCGACGACCCTCAATGAGTTTATAGAAAACTGCATTCGTGAACCAAATGGCGGAGTTCCCAATCGAACCCACAATCTTGGAATGGCAAGGCAGCTGGCTTGTGATTATTTAAGAGATGCAATTGTCAACTATATATATTTCAAAGACATAGCGCGAAGGCTGCAACAGGACACAGCCAGGTAGAAGGATTTCTTTGAGGCATCAGAAGACAGCACACAGAGTGAAATGTCCACAATGTATAGACAAAGTGCTCGCCTCCCTTCGACATCAGACTGGGATCTGTTCGCTAGAAGTGCTCAAACACATGACCTACTTAAACCTAATCCCAGGCAGTCCCTATACGCGGTGCTGAGTTATAATCTAACTATGTCTAAATGTGTCTTTCTTGATTTGAAGTTACAGTACTGGTCTTGTACACCCGCTGGTTTCTGATCTTGAGCAAGAAAGGGGAGATCTACAAAATAGTGTTGAAGAAGAAGAGGCGGAGGAAAAGACGGTGATGACGACGACGACGTAGACGACGAAGACGAAGAAGAAGAAGAAGAAGAAGAAGAAGAAGAAGAAGAAGAAGAAGAAGAAGAAGAAGAAGAAGAAGAAGAAGAAGAAAAGAAGGATGAGGAGGAGAAGAAGAAGGAGAAGAAGAAGAAGAAGAAGAAGAAGAAGAAGAAGAAGAAGAAGAAGAAGAAGAAGAAGAAGAAGAAGAAGAAGAAGAAGAAGAAGAAGAAGAAGAAGGAGGAGGAGGAGGAGGTGTAGAAGAAGAAGAAGAAGAAGAAGAAGAAGAAGAAGAAGAAGAAGAAGAAGAAGAAGAAGAAGAAGAAGAAGAAGAAGAAGAAGAAGAAGAAGAAGAAGAAGAAGAAGAAAAGAAGAAGGATGAGGAGGAGGAGGAGGAGGAGAAGAAGAAGAAGAAGAAGAAGAAGAAGAAGAAGAAGAAGAAGAAGAAGAAGAAGAAGAAGAAGAAGAAGAAGAAGAAGAAGAAGAAGAAGAAGAAGAAGAAGAAGAAAAAGAAGGATGAGGAGGAGAAGAAGAAGAAGAAGAAGAAGAAGAAGAAGAAGAAGAAGAAGAAGAAGAAGAAGAAGAAGAAGAAGAAGAAGAAGAAGAAGAAGAAGAAGAAGAAGAAGAAGAAGAAGAAGAAGAAGAAGGAGGAGGAGGAGGAGGAGGTGTAGAAGAAGAAGAAGAAGAAGAAGAAGAAGAAGAAGAAGAAGAAGAAGAAGAAGAAGAAGAAGAAGAAGAAGAAGAAGAAGAAGAAGAAGAAGGATGAGGAGGAGGAGGAGGAGGAGGAGGAGGAGGAGAAGAAGAAGAAGAAGAAGAAGAAGAAGAAGAAGAAGAAGAAGAAGAAGAAGAAGAAGAAGAAGAAGAAGAAGGAGGAGGAGGAGGAGGAGGAGGAGGAGGAGGTGTAGAAGAAGAAGAAGAAGAAGAAGAAGAAGAAGAAGAAGAAGAAGAAGAAGAAGAAGAAGAAGAAGAAGAAGAAGAAGAAGAAGAAGAAGAAGAAGAAGAAGAAGGATGAGAAGAAGAAGAAGAAGAAGAAGAAGAAGAAGAAGAAGAAGAAGAAGAAGAAGAAGAAGAAGAAGAAGAAGAAGAAGAAGAAGAAGAAGAAGAAGAAGAAAAAATAAAATGATAATAGTAAAATGAAGACCACCAACAGAAAACAACAACTGTGGCACAAAAGAAGAACATGTACATCAAATAAGAAGCCATAAACTTGGAAACGTTTTCTCCTCAATATTTCACCATTCTCTCTGAAGATTCTTTCCACGCCCATTTGTGCCGGCCTTCTTAGCAGCCTCCCGACAGTCAAGAGGTCACGGTCGCTGGCTGTATCTACTGCCAAAGGTTACATTCCATTTTAGAAAGTTTCTCGAAATTCTAACATCTTGAATAGAGGTTCTCAAACAGTCCATTGCGCCACATGTGCTGAGATAGAGACTGGCAGATGAGATGAACGGGGTCAAAGTGCTAGAGGATATATTTCATTTCAAAATCACTGGGTGCTTATGCCACATCTAATATCATTTTAAAGTCAAACCAAAGGACTGAATCCGAATAACAGAAAAACAGAAGTAACAGTTATTGCAAAGAAATAAGTGCATATCCAAATTCAATGTCAAAGTGAATGAACCAGTCTGAAACACTTTAATGCAGTGTTTCCCAACGTGGGGCTAACGCCCCACAGGGGGGCAATTCGATTCTTGAGGGGGGCAATTCGAAAATGGAAGAAATCGGCTGGATATAACAAAACGGGGAGACTTGAGACTGGAGTTAACTAAATTGGAACCTGCCATAAGATCTCTTTGCCGTAAGCATCAAGCGCAAGGATCTCACTAAATTTAAATAATAAATAATTACTAATAACTAAAATAATATAGAAAAATCATTGATTAACATTATTTTGTACTTGAATCTCCATTATATGTTTTGAAAATTTACTAGTGATTTCTTCCTAAAACCTATCATTCAAGTTTCTTTAGAAAACATTTCGAATTGTAAATATTAAAAATAATGTATATGTTGGGGTGGGGGTGGGGGGCATAAGAATTTTAGAAAGGCTTAGGTGGGGCATAGCACAAAAAAGGTTGGGAAACACTGAGTTAATGTGTTTAAGTATTTGGGTACTTTAATAACATCCAATGGAAAGCGTAGAATAGCTTAATCAAAGTCAGGACATCACAAAATGAATAATAGTCTCTGCATTTATCTTTGTCAATGTAGGTCAGGAAGTGAGTTCTTAAGAGTTATATTGACCTAATACTGGTGTAGGGAAGAGAATCATGGACAATTAGCAGACACGTGAGGAATTATGTGGAAGGATTCGAGATGTGATTTTATAGAAGAATGATGAGCGCACTGTGGAGGGATACAAAGAGTAATGAAGATTTGAGAGAAGTTAACTCACAAATAGAACAGGTTACTCACATCAGAAGAAGGCAGGCCATATGTCAGGAGAAGAGGAAAGCTGGAGCATGTCTCACACTGGAATGCTAGAGAGGAAGAGGGGAGACCAAAGAGAAAAGGCTGGGCATTTTGACATCAAGACACGGAGACACGTCGGTATCATAAATTATTGGCAACACGACAGACAGAAGTCTGTGGGCAGACATGAACTTCTGTTACGAAGGGGTAGCGAACGGTATTCGTAATCCAACATACCGCGTGTGAAATTAGATGCAGGCGATGTGGAAACAGACCGCCTTTCGTTGACTTGTAAAAATGGTATAAACGTCGGTCGGCCACAAAGCAATGGCAAACTGCTGAAAGTAAACTTGCTTAGTAGATCACAAACATCCAACAAATGTTCAGATTGATTGCGACGTCTTGTAAAGCTTTCCAAAGTGGTGGTCCGCGGACCGGTGTCAGTCCGCGAGCCCTTCTTTGCTGGTCCGCAACGTGAGTTGAAAAGAGTAAGAAAAAAGTTAAATATTTTCTCCTTTAAGGATTGTTTAGAACTTTTTAAAAACAAGATTGTCCTTTTCTCAAAACATGATATCCGCACAGTTTTTATGGTGATTTAATTTTAAAATAAATTGAGCCGTATAGTCCAAGAAGTATTTATTTTTAAGGAGAAGCGAATCATTGGTTCAATGGGAATGTTAAAAATAGTAACCAGCTGAGACCGATACTTTAAGCCGGCCCGGTCGACGACATTTGTTTGTTGACGACATGCGTTTCTTTTGTTTCCTATGTGACGAAAAATGAGAAAGATGCACATTATAATTTGTTGATTGGCATAAGATGCAGAACATAAGCGAATTTCGTTGTATGATTATAATGCGTTTTGTCATCGTTTGAGCGAGTGAAGGTGTTAGATACATATGCCGACGTCATTTATTTACAACAGGAACCGTTGCTATCCACCATTTTAATGGTCTCCGGAAGTGGCGTCATAGCATATCAACCTTTTCTACCATCCGTATAGCCTCATGTACGTATTACAAGGAGAAAATTTCTGTTTAAACGGCACGGGTCCCTGGTGCAAAAGGAAAATTTTATGTCGGTCCTCGAAAGTGAAAAGTTTGGGAATCACTGCTCTAAAGAATATACAACTAACATGTGATTTATCAGGTAACGTTTAAGTTCAGTAGTTTTCCATTGATTTCTTATAAATAAAATTAGTGGAACCCCCGGGAAGGTTAACCCGGTCAACAAATGCCGGCAGAAGTTGGATGTGTCGGCCTAACGGCGCAAGAACGCAGCTCTGCTGTAAACAGGCACAACGCAATCACGTCCCGAAAAAAACATCTCTGGATGAACGCAGCAGAAGAAGAAGAAGAAGAAGAAGAAGAAGAAGAAGAAGAAGAAGAAGAAGAAGAAGAAGAAGAAGAAGAAGAAGAAGAAGAAGAAGAAGAAGAAGAAGAAGAAGAAGAAGAAGAAGAAGAAGAAGAAGAAGAAGAAGAAGAAGGAGAAGAAGAAGAAGAAGAAGAAATTAGTGGAACTGCCGTAAAGCTGTGGAAATGTAAACAACATAAAATAGCACGAAGTAATGCAGCTTTACAGAACACAATTATACATTTACATGTTGTGTATTTGTTTTCTGATGAAGGCTAGTCGCCGCACCATCCTATTTTCCGTAAATGTGTTCTCTAAATCTGCATTACTTCGTGCCGTTGTTTTCCGAACTACCGACGCCTCTTACCATTAAAATCAACGCCAAGTGACCTGCTTGCAAATCACCCACAGTTGAACCCTCGTCTCGGTATGGCCCTGGGAATACAACTCTAAGACCCGCTGGTGACGACAGGAACCGAAATGTCAATCTGGCTGTACTGGAAATCCAGGACTACGCTGGAAGCAACCGGTTGTCCGCAGGAATGTCCGGTATAGATGACCGGTATGTTTTCTTTGTCAATAAACGGGCACAAAGGGCGGGCTGGGAGAGGTGAAAACACCTGCCCCATAGAACCATCATTTGCAAAATGTCGCTGACAATATGAGGGGACTTCAAACGAACTCCTTAACTTGTGTGTGTGTGGTTTTTTTTTTTTTTTATTTGGGGGGGGGGGGGGGGGGGGGGGGGGTGTGTGTGAATATATTTTTTTTTAAAAATTACAGAACAAATGTATCGTTTTTCGATGTAGTCACCACTGCGTTCAATGCAAGTCCTGAAGCGCCGATAAAGTGCTAGGATTCCTGTAGAAAAAACTGCTCTGGGGTCACTACTCGGTGTGCCTGAACCGGTCGTGAACAGTCTGTCACAGAAGTCACGCCGTTTTGAAACTTCCTTATCCACTCATACACTTGCTGGACTGACAGGCGTGCATCAACACACCTGAGGTGCATTCGCCGATGAATTTCTATAGGTTTCACCCCTTCACTGATCACCGAACTTTCATTTCAAAGGGTCACAAATTGGACACGCAAGTCTAAGAGAGAGAGAGAGAGAGAGAGAGAGAGAGAGAGAGAGAGAGAGAGAGAGAGAGAGAGAGAGAGAGAGAGAGAGAGAGAGAGAGAGAGAGAGAAGAAAGAAAGAAAGATAGAGATAAATCGAGAGAAATCGAGAGAGAGACAGACAAAGTTTAAGAGAGAGAGAGAGAGAGAGAGAGAGAGAGAGAAGAGAGAGAGAGAGAGAGAGAAGGAGACAGAGAAAGAGAAAACGATGCAATTGAATTTATCATCTTCAGCACATATAATCAAAAGCTCCGATGTGTATTTAGATAATTTCTTAAACGCCAAAGTTTCACAAACATATGAAGCCACAGCAAACACGCAGGCCCTCTATACTCCGAATATTCTTATTGTTCTAAATCATACAGATGTTAATTGTATTTACCTTTTGCCGACTCGTGTTTCTTATCCTGATTTTATCTGTCATCACAATTCCGTCACCTGTCAGCCGTGAAGCTAATTGTTCAAATATGCACACTTCCTGTAATTTTTCTCCACTAGCTTTCTACCAACCCTTTGCTACCAATGCCAAAAATGAACAATGGCAGAAAAGAAGAAAAATTATAACAACAGAAATGAGATTCCTAAAAACAATATGCAATGTATCAAGAGAGAAAATCAGAAACGAAGAAATCAGAAATAAAATGGGGGATATAGTAGCGCTAGATGTCATTAGAAAACAGCAAGTTACATGATTTGACTACATGACTGGGCTACCAACTCACAGTATACCACTACAAGCAATGATGTACAGACGACGTGGAACCAGAAGAAGAGACAGACCACGTAAACGATTGACAGGGACATTCTACTCCCCAAAGCACTCAACTACAATCTTACCTAGCAATACATACGCCAACCGTCTCCCCATGGTACACATATAGTGAGGACAGCTTTGTAAACAAAGAAGTCTGAACTCGTCTGTGGTGTCTGTGGTGTCTGTGGTGCCAGACACCTTTTGGCCTTACAGCCACTGGAACTTTCCCAGACTCGCCACACCAGATCGTTCAGCTAGGGTAGCATCGGCACCCTGCGGTGCCGCACACACAACTCATTGCTAGTTGGGTTCAGGCATTGTAACTTGAGGCGCAGGGGATCAGATACCAGACTGCAGACTTTAAGGTAATCAATATAGCTACAAACACCTCCCTTTTTGTTGTTCTTGGCCCCGAGTCAGACGCCGGGCGGGCGAATACCTGTCAGGATATCTCAGGTGGCCACAGATGGACAGATCAGATATGTGTTTCGTGAAAACAGATGAGCTTCTGCTTCCTATTCTGTCTTTCGGTTCCGTCCATGCTTTGATAGGACGATTTTTGTTAGTAGAACTCGATGGTATGAGCGGTGGTCGCTCAGAAAGCAATGGCAAACTGCTGAAAGCAAAATTTGCTTAATAACTCACCCACGCCAAACAGTGTTGGGCTTGATTGCACAGTAATTAAAAGGACATGCAAATAACTTGGCCGCCCAGCAGAAAGAGACCGAACTGCACGCCCGGTGCAATGAAGTTGCAGCTTCCGCTGAGATCAAGCTTGTTTTTAAGTTGAGACTGATACATTTAGCAGATGCCGTTGTTGTACAAAGTGAAAAACTAGAGTTATAATTATATTGTAAGAAGACAGAGATCGTGGTCGTCACTAAGAAGACAGAAATATAAAAATGTAATGTAAGGCTACATGGGAATATTCTTAAACAAGTGAATCGGTACAACTATCTCGGAACAGTCATACCATCTGATGGAAGGTGACTAGAAGAGATTAGAACAAGAATTGCTATGGCAAAGGTAGCCGTTTGCAAAATGGAAAACATACTGACTAATAAGATGATGTCAATTGCGACGAGAAAATGAGTGTTGAAGTGCTACATAGAACCTGTACTTTTGTATCGATGTGAAGCGTGGATCTGATGGCTGTGGAAATGTGGTTTCTGAGGAAAATGCAAAGAATATCATGGACAGACAGAACAATCAAACCGCAAACTTATAGACATAGTCAAGTTGTTTTTGGGCACGTTATGAGAAGAAATAAACCAAAGAACTTGGTGACAACTGGCAAGATTTAAGGGAAATAGAACAAGGGGAAGACAAGGAAGTACCTATATGGATGGCTTGACCACATGGCACGGCCATGAACACTGAGCTGATCCACGACTCCGGTGATTGCGAATGATGGCGAAACATGACCTCCCACTCTTACCGGCATGGCACATGATGATAATGATACATGTTTAATGCACCCACGCGTAATGTTTGTGATATTTCACAAACAACAGCAGAAGTAAATAATAATATTGCGACGGCAACCACACACAACTCTGGTTACAAACCAACATATGCTTTCCGTTGGCATCAACGTTGCTTTAAGCAACATCCCATCATCTACAGCGCCAGGTGGGAAGGAGTCTGCAAGATAATGGTCGTGCGGATGCACAACAACAACCGCACACACAAAACTAATCATGTGCTTCTCCGCAAAGTTTAGAGCGCAGACAAGCGTGATTGAGAGAAGCGTGGCAAACGTTGAAGTTAAGAAAAATTTCATCAACACGGAAGTGAGGTTTGGCAGACGTCAAAACTCGGATTGTGTACATAAAAGTGTTGCCTGTGAACGGAACAAATATACACATACGTTTAAATTTTTTTTTTAAACTGCCATCATCATCACCATCATCATCATCATCATCATCATCATCATCATCATCATCATCATCATCATTATCAGGTGCTATTTCAAACCAGTTGTGTGGATGGGTGGTTAGTTGGGTGGGTGATTGGTTGGTTGGCTGAGTGGTTAGTTGGGTGGGTGGTTTATTTGGATGGCTGGTTGGTTCTTTGGCTGGGTGGGTGGGTAGTTGATTGGGTGGGTGGGTGGTTGGTTGGTTGGATCGTTGGTTGGTGGTTGGGTCGTAGGTTGGGTTGGTGAGTTGTTTGTTTGGTGGGTGGTTAGTTGGGTGGGTGCTTTGGTTGGCTGGGTGGTTTAGTGGGTGTGTGGTTGGTCGGGTGCGTGGTTCGTTGTATGGCTGGTTGGTTGGTAGAGTGTTGGCTGCAAGACTGTGCACTCTACAGCCGTCGAGTCCATCTCTTGAAGAAAGAGAGAGAGAAGGAGAAAGAGTGAGAGAGATGGGGAAAGAGTGAGATGGAGAAAGAGAGATGGAGAAAGAGAGAGAGATGGAGATGCAGAGAGACATAGCGAAAGAGAGAGAGAGAGAGAGAGAGAGAGAGAGAGAGAGAGAGAGAGAGAGAGATGGAGATTGTGAGAAAGATGGAGAAAAGAGAGAGAGAGATGGAGAAAGAGATTGTGAAAGACAGAGAGATGGATAGTGAGAAATGGAGAAAGAGAGATAGTTGGAGAAAGAGAGAGAGAGAGAGAGAGAGAGAGAGAGAGAGAGAGAGAGAGAGAGTGAGAGAGAGAGCGAGACGGAGAAAGAGAGAGAGATGGTGAAAGCGCGAGATAGTGAAAGAGAGAGAGAGATGGGGGGGGGGGAGATTCAGAAAGACAGAGGTGGAGATGGAGAGAGTGACGGAGAAAGAGAAAGAGAAAGAGATGGAGAAAGAGAGAGAGAGAGACAGAGAAAGAGAGAAATTTGGAAATTGAGAGAGAGAGACGGAGAAAGAGAGAGAGAGAGAGATGGTAAAAGAGAGAGAGAGAGAGAGAGAGATGATAAAAGAGAAGAGAGAGATGGAGAAAGAAAGAGTGAGACATGGATATGAAGAGAGAGATGGAGGAAGAGAGAGATGGAGAAAGAGAGAGATGGAGATGGAGAGAGAGATGGAGACAGAGAGAGAGAGATGGAGAAATAGAGAGATGGAATAAGAGAGAGAGAGAAATGGAGAAAGAGAGAGAGAGAGAGAGAGAGAGAGATGGAAAATGAGAGAGATGGAGAAAGAGAGAGAGATAGGGAAAGAAAGAGAGATGGAGAAAGAGAGAGATTGAGAAAAACAGAGAGAGATGGAGAAAGAGAAAGATGGAGAAAATGAGAGAGATGGAGCAAGAGAGAGTGAGATGGGGAAAGAGAGAGCGAGATGGACAAACAGCGAGGGATGGAGAAAGTGAGAGATAGATAGAGAAAGAGAGAGAGAGATTGAGAAAGAGATAGATGGGCAGAGAGAGAACGAACGATTGGACTTTATTTTTTTCTAGAGAGATGGGGAAAGACAGAGAGATAGACATTGAGAGAGATGGTGAAAGAGAGAGAGAGAGAGAGAGAGAGAGAGAGAGAGAGAGAGAGAGAGAGAGATGGAGAAAGAGAGAGACAGAGGGAGATGGAGAGAGAGAGAGAGATGGGGAAATACAGAGATATGTGAAATATAGAGAGATGGGGATGGAGAGAGAGATGATGAAAGAGAGTTAGATTGAGAAAGAGAGAGAGAGAGATGGAGAAAGAGAGAGAGAGAGAGTGAGATGGAAACACAGAGAGAGGTGGAGAAAGAGAGCGATATGGTGAAAAATAGAGAGATGCAGAAAGAGATAGATGGAGATGGAGAGAGGGATTGAGAAAGAAAGAACGAACGAACGAACGAACGAACGGACGAACGAACGAACTTTATTTTAAAAGGGTAACAAATTGGGCACGCAGGCCCGTCTTACATTCGGCCCTTTCTATCACTCATCTTTCATTCATCAAATGTGCATGTTACATTTACATAGGGAAAAAACATTGTCAAATTGATTATGTAAGCATAAACAATGCATATTACGCATGGTACATTCACATGGGGGGTGGGGGTGGGGGTGGGGTGGGGGGGGGGGGACATTGTCAAATGAAAATTGTAAACATAAACAGTGCATATTGCAATGTTGTGAGACACATCCCCCATCTACCTTCACACCACACAGCCACCCACACATCCCTCAGCCACCCACACATCCCCCACCCACCACACCCCCACCCACCCACACATACCTCCACGCACCCACACATACCTCCACGCACTCACACAGATTCAGGCACACATACATGCCGCCACCTACCCACCGATTCACCACCCACACACATTTCCCCACCCACACATACAACCCCACCCTTCCTATAACCGACACGCACACACCCACCCACATATTCTCCACCACCCACCCACACACCCGCAACCACCCAGCAAAACACACATCACAAGACCACACACACATACCCCCGTCAACCCACACATCCAGCACCTATCCAAACATACAACCTGCACCCTCAAAATTTTCCCCACCCATCCACACACATATCAGCCAACCTACACCCACTCACCCACCCATTATCCGCCACCTCTCAACTACACATCCTCCACCTATACACACATCCCCACCCACAAACACATCTCCCCCACCTGCCCACACATATCCCCCACCCATAAACACCCAAAAACACACACCTCCCACCCACACACACCCCACCACCCACATATACCCCACCCACACACATCCGCCGATCACACACATCTTCCCACAAACAAACACATCGAGAGAGATGGAGAGAGAGAGAGAGAGAGAGAGAGAGAGAGTTGGAGAAAGAGAGAGAGAGATAGATAAAGAAAGATGGAGAAAGAGCGAGATGGAGAAAGAGAGAGTGAGATGGAAAAAGAGAGAGAGATGGAGAAAGAGGACGATATGGTGAAAGAGAGAGAGAGAGATGCAGAGAGAGAGAGAGATGCAGAAAGAGAGACATGGAGAAAGAGAGAGGGATTGAGAAAGAGAGAGTTGGAGAAAGAGAGAGGTGGAGAAAGAGAGAGATGGAGAAAGAGAGAGATGGAGAAAGAGAAGAGATGGAGAAAGAGAGAGAAATTGAGAAAGAGAGAGAGATGGAGAAAGAGAGAGAGATGGAGAAAACCAAAAAAATGGACATTGAGAGAATGATGGAGAAAGAGAGAGAGATGGTAAAAGAGAGAGATGGTAAAAGAGAGATATGGAGAAACAGGGAGAAAGATGGCAATGAAGAGAGAGATTGAGTAAGAGAGAGAGAGATGGAGAAAGAGAAAGATAGAGATGGGAAGAGAGATGGAGAAAGAGAAAGAGGTGGAGAAAGAGAGGGGGAGATGGAGAAAGAGAGATATGGAGAAAGAGAGAGAGAGCTGGAAAGAGAGAGAGAGAGATGGAAAATGAGAGAGATGGAGAAAGAGAGAGAGAGATAGAGAAAAAGAGAGAGATAGAGAAAGAGAGAGATGGAGAAAGAGAGGGATGGAGAAAGAGAGAGATGGAGAAAGAGAGAGATTGAGAAAATGAGTGAGATGGAGAAAGAGATAAATGGATAAAGAGAGAGATTGAGAAAGAGAGGGAGATGGAGAAAATGAGAGCGATGGAGAAAGAGAGAGGGTGGAGAAAGAGAGAGAGATGGTGAAAGAGAGAGAGGGATGGATAAAGAGAGAGAGCTGGAGAAAGAGAGCGATATGATGAAAAAGAGAGAGATGCAGAAAGAGATAGATGGAGATGGAGAGAGATGGAGAAAGAGACAGATGGAGAAAGAGAGAGTTGGAAAGAGAGAGAGATAGCTGGAAAATGAGAGAGAGATGGATAAGAGAGTGAGATGGATAAAGAGAGAGAGATATGGAGAAAGAGCAAGATGGAGAAAGAGGGAGTGAGATGGAGAAAGAGAGCGATATGGTGAAAAAGAAAGAGATGCAGAAAGAGAGATGGAGAAAGAGAGAGAGAGAGAAAGAGAGAGAGAGAGATGGTGAAAGAGATAGAGATTGAGAAAAAGCGAGATGGGGAAAGAGAGAGATAGAGAAAATGAGAGCGATCGAGAAAGAGAGCGAGAAGGAGAAAGAGAGAGAGAGATTGAGAAAGAGGGAGATATGGAGAAAGAGAGAGAGGTGGAGAAAGAGAGAGATGGAGAAAAAGTGAGAGATGATGGAGAAAGAGAGAGAGATGGAGAAAGATAGAGATGGAGAAAGAGAGATGGAAAAAGAGAGAGATGGAGAGAGAGAGAGAGAGAGAGAGAGAGAGAGAGAGAGAGAGTATGCATGTTTGTATAAGTAAACTTTTGTTATGCGAGGGAGTGTGTAACTGTGTATTATTGAATAGGTGCATAAGTGTGAGAGTTTTTTGTAAATCATGTAGCTATGTATACAGGCATGTATGTAAGTGTTTTTTTTTTACATATGCATGTGCGCGCGCGCGCGTGTGTGTGTGTGTGTGTGTGTGTGTGTGTGTGCTTGTGTGTGATGTTTGTGTGTGTGTGTGTGTCTGTCTCATAATATGGTTTTATGCATTGTTTATGTTTACAACCTTTATTTGACAATGGTTTTTCTTTCTAAGTGGATGAAACATGTACAATAGCTAATTGACGTAGGAAAGATGAGTGATTGGAGGGGCCGAATGTAAGACGGGCCTAAGTGCCCAATTCATGACCCTTTGATAATAAATTTCGTTCATTCGTTCGCTCGAGCATTCCCCTCTAAAGAGGAAAGAAGAAGAGGAAGACAATCTATGACTGTCCAGGACTGGAACTCACGCTGACAGACATGCACCCTAACAAGTCGATGAACTGGACGCCTCATCTACCAGCAGCGCTGTGATTCGCAAGCAACACCGCCTAGGTTGATTTCTTAAAATTGTATGAGCGTCGGTCGCTCTGAAAGCAATGGCAAACTACTGAAAGCAAACTTGTCATGAAATCACAACCAGCCAAAAAATTCGTCCTGTAAAGGCTATGCAACAAACTTTTAACTTGACACAAGAGACAACATTGCAGTTATAAACACATTTCAAGCGAATGAAACAAGAAGACGTCTGGGTCACGCTGTAATGCTCTGATCCCCAATCAATGCCCATAAGCTAATCAATATCAGGGGGGGGGGGGGGAGGGGCTGAGTGGTCTCGAGGTATGGTGTCTGCCTCGAGTGCTGGAGGTCCCGGGTTCAAGCCCCGGTGAGGACCGGGATTTTATCACGTGGACTTCTAATAACAAAATTTTCCCCTGGTTTCTGGGTAGTGAGATCGGACACCCGTGTGTATTGCTGCGCACGTAAAAAATTCCCTTGGCAGTTGGAAATCGAAAAAGTGCAGCCGGTGCTATGGAGTTACTGCACTGAGCTGAGATTCTCAGGACTCAGGCTTGAGTTAGGAGTAGAACGGAGCACGTATGGGTTACACCCGTGTGCCGTGATGTTGATCCGTCAACTAAACTAATCAACTTTATGAGTCAGGAGAGTGACAGAGTTCAGCTTACCGTAGGCAAGGGTTTTCCTTCTGGGGGCAAGCAGGCGAGTTCAGCCGCCTGTCCCTCCTGGACTCTCGCGGCCATCGGGAACCTCTCAAATCGCTTCCTCAGATCTGCAAGGAGGAAAAGACAACAGGTGGTGGTTATATGTACACAACTACCTCAGATGTTGGAAGGGTTTCGCCTGATGGCGACGGACACCGGTAATAGGGACAGGTAATCCACATCAACAACAACAACAACAACAACAACAACAACAACAACAACAACAACAACAACAACAACAACAACAACAACAACAACAACACATGTATATCATTCATTCACTCAATCATTCATTCAATCATTCGTGCGTTCACTTTTGGTTTATTACATTGTTCGTTCGCCCATTCGTTCATTGTAAGGAAATTCGTTAATGCATAAATACATTCTAGGTTCACTCATGTAAGACAGGCAAGACACACACGCACACACAGAAGGAAACCATGGAAGAAATGAATGATGAAACGACAGACAGACAGACAGACAGACAGACAGACAGACAGACAGACAGACAGAACGAACGAACGAACGAACAAACTTTATTATAAAAGGGTAACAAATTGGGCACGCAGGCCCGTCTTACATTCGGCCCTTTCAATCACTCATCTTTCATTCATCAAATGTGCATGTTACATTAACATAGGGGAACAAAACATTTGTCAAATGGATTTTGTAAGCATAAAAATGCATATTACGCATGGTACATTCACATGAGAATAAAAAAAGAACATTGTCAAATGAGAGTTGTAAACATAAAAAATGCATATTGCAATGTTGTGAGACACATCCCCCATCCACCCTCATATCCCGCAGTCACCAACACATCCCCCACCCACCAAACCTCCCCCACCCACCCACACATACCTCCACGCACTCACACAGATCCAGGCAAACATACATGCCGCCACCCACCCACTGATCCCCCACCCACACACATTTCCCCACCCACACACACATCCGCACACACCAAGAAGAAGAAGAAGAAGAAGAAGAAGAAGAAGAAGAAGAAGAAGAAGAAGAAGAAGAAGAAGAAGAAGAAGAAGAAGAAGAAGAAGAGGAAGAGAAGAAGAAGAAGAAGAAGAAGAAGAAGAAGAAGAAGAAGAAGAAGAAGAAGAAGAAGAAGAAGAAGAAGAAGAAGAAGAAGAATCCACACACACATACCCCCGCCAACCCACACATCCTGCACCTATTCACACACATATCCCGCACTCTCACAATTTTCCCCACCCACCAGCCAACTTACACAAACTCACCCACCCAATATTCGCCACCTCTCAACTACATATCCCCTTCTATACACACATCCCCACCCAAAAACACATCTCCCAACCTGCCCACACATATCCCCACCCATAAACACCCAAAAACACACAACTCCCACCCACACACACCCCACCACCCACATATACCCCACCCACACACATCCGCCGCTTACACACATCTTCTCACAACTACACACCTCCACCACACATACACTCATCTCTCACACACATCCACCCACTCACGTACTCAACCATCAACCACTCACACCCACACATCACCCACGCGCCCATCAACACATGCATCTCTCATCTACCCTCCCACCCACACACACCCTAACCACCCAGCAAAACACACATCCCCCATCCTCGCATACATCCTTCAATCACCTGCACATCCCACACCTCCCCCACCTCACACACATCTCCCCTCCCACACAAAAACTCCACCCATAAACACATTCCCCGCCCCCCCCCACACACACATCCCCCACATACATTCCCCATATACATCCCCGCCCAAACATCTCCCACCCACTCACACATCCTCCACCTACAAACATCCTCACCACCCACACATACATCCTCCACCCACTCACATTTACCGCATCCACACTCACACACTCCCACTCACACAGACATATCCCATTCACAGACAACCCCCACACTCATCCCCCACACCCATTACACACCCATCCCCCAACCCACACAATCTCCTACACACCCATTCACCCACCCAAACACACATTCCCTATCCACACCCCCTCCCAACCCACCAACACCCACATACTTCCAACTATCTCAAAATACCCCCCCCCCCCCCACACACACACACACACACTTATCCCTCACACACACATACATCCACCACCGACTACACATCCCTTCACACATCCACACAACAGACAGACAGACAGACAGACAGACAGACAGACAGACAGACAGACAGACAGACAGACAGACAGACAGACAGACAGACAGAGAAATTTAAAATTAAACAAATAAAAAAAAATAAAGGATAAAGCGAAAAATAAACAAACAAGCAGACAACAGACATGCAGACATAGACAACAAGTAAGACGTAAAGGAACATAAAATGACGGAATAATCAGACAGACAGACAGACAGGACAGACAGACAGACAGACAGACAGACAGACAGACAGACAGACAGACAGGCAGGCAGGCAGGCAGGCAGGCAGACAGGCAGGCAGGCAGGCAGGCAGACAGACAGACAGACAGACAGACAGACAGACAGACAGACAGACAGACAGACAGGTCTAGTTAATCAACATGCAAGAACAACAGAAAAGAACGAAATACCGCCTAGCTTTGAATTCAGAATGCGACTACCCCTGACATTTTCTCCAATCCGGAACATGTAAGCAACAATGCAGGACATGGAGCGACTACACCCACTTACGTACACACACTCACACTCTCATACACAACCCACTGACTGATACAATAACGGATTTCCCCCAGAAAGCCAGACTAGGTCTGGAGCCAGGCCGTCACCGTGTCAGTTAAGTGAGCATTCCAATGAGGACAATCTTAAGATACGGCGGTGGAGGATTTCAAGCGTAGCCCCTTTCATGCCGGGTAGCTATCATCGGCTGGGCAGCTGGTGGAAGGTCAGGAGAACTTGTTGGTCAGCGCGCCAACAGATGAGACAGTTGAAGAAATATGAGGACTGTTGGATTTGGCATGGGCCGTTTTCTGGGGGAGTTGGTTTGGGCGGCTGAGTGATGTAGTTTTGCAAAGAATGGACGTATGGTTAGTTGGTTATTTAGTTATTTGGTTGGTTAATTGATTCGTTGGTTGATAGGGTAGTTGTTTGGTTGGTTGGTTGGTTGGTTTGTTGGTTGATTGGTTGGGTGGTTGTTTGGTTAAGTGGGTGGTTGGTTGGTTGGTTGGTTGATTGGTTGGTTGGTTTGTTGGTTGATAGGTTGGTTGGTTGATTGGTTTGTTGGTTGATAGGTTGGTTGGGTGGTTGGTTGGGTGGTTGGTTGGGTGGTTGGTTGGTTGGTGGTTGGTTGGTTAGGTAATTAGTTGGTTGATTAGGTGAATGGCTGATTTGTTCGTTGGGTGGTTGGTTTGTAGATTGGGTGTTTGGTTGGTTGGTAAGTTGACTTGCTGATTGGCTCTTAAGTTACTTTGATTGTTGATAGATTGGTTGGTAGGCTGACTGGTTAGTTGTGATTTTAGATGACTGATTTACTGGCTGGCTGGTTGCTCGCATGCTCACATGTGTGGTTAGTTATATGTGATTTCTCTAGCTTTAGGTTCAACTTCTTGAGAGACATGAACATCTCCGCCAAATGACAGGGCACATGATAATTACGATGATACGGGAACTATTAGGATATAGTAGGTTAATGTAACAACTGGAGGCGACGCAAGAAGTTAAGAACAACATATGAATGGAATGATCAACAAACGCATGCAGCGTTATTTGGTATTAAATTAATTAAGAAGGATACACGAAGAAGACGAAATAGCCAAATTACTTCAATTTCCTTATGGGTTGAGATATATAACCCCACGTGAAGTGGTTGCTGGGATATTCCGTTCGGAATATTGCTGACACCAAGTTGATTAAATAACATTGAAAAAATAAACATGAAGGTTTTGCGGGGTTAAATTAAAAATCACTCGGATCAGAAACTACGAGACGAGAGGGTAATTGGGACCCTCGGACAAGTCTCGACAAGTCGTCTTGATTCAATATTTGAAATCGGGATCTTGTTTGATTGCAAATGTCTCCATTTGTGTTAAGGAAGGGAGAAAAAGTTGATGGGGCAATAACTTCTTTCTCAGATTGAATCTCGTCCGGTGGACACTTGATGTAGGCACGTCGTGTCGGCTTCTCTGCTGGGCTGACGTTTGAGGAATTGCTTTTGAGTGGGTGTGTTTTAGATGGAATGGTGGCTGTTGTGATGGAGGTGGAGGTGGTTCTGAACTCAGTGTTGCTATTATTGTTGATGTTGGTAGTAGTAGTAGTAGTAGTAGTAGTAGTAGTAGTAGTAGTAGTAGTAGTAGTAGTAGTAGTAGTAGTAGTGGTGGTGGTGGTGGTGTAGTAGTAGTAGTAGTAGTAGTAGTAGTAGTAGTAGTAGTAGTAGTAGTAGTAGTAACAGTAGTAGTAGTAGTAGTAGTAGTAGTGATGCTGGTAATGTAGTAGTAGTAGTAGTAGTAGTAGTAGTAGTAGTAGTAGTAGTAGTAGAAGTGATGGTGGTAGTGTGGTAGTAGTAGTAGTAGTAGTAGTAGTAGTAGTAGTAGTAGTAGTTATGTAGTAGTAGTAGTAGTAGTAGTAGTAATAGTAGTAGTAGTAGTAGTAGTAGTAGTAGTAGTAGTAGTAGTAGTAGTAGGAGTGGTGGTGGTGGTGGTGGTGGTGGTGGTGTAGACGTGTAGTAGTAGTAGTAGTAGTAGTAGTAGTAGTAGTAGTAGTAGTAGTAGTAGTAGTAGTGGTGGTGGTGGTGGTGGTGGTGTAGTAGTGTAGTAGTAGTAGTAGTAATAGCAGTAGTAGTAGTGATTGTGGTAGTGTAGTAATAGTAGTAGTAGTAGTAGTAGTAGTAGTAGTAGTAGTAGTAGTAGTAGTAGTAGTAGTAGTAGTGATGGTGGTAGTAGTAGTAGTAGTAGTAGTAGTAGTAGTAGTAGTAGTAGTAGTAGTAGTAGTAGTAGTAGTAGTAGTAGTAGTAGTAGTAGTAGTAGTAGTAGTAGTAGTAATATTTGAGGTGTTAGTGATAGTGGTGGATGTGGTGATGATAATGGTAGTATCATCAGCAACAGCAGTAGTTGTGGTAGACAGAATGAATCCCGTCCTCAGCCGCTACGCCACTGTGTCCCCGGGTGTTCGGAGCTCATGTACTGACAAGATGTACACGTTATCGACGTACCATAGCATCATCCCGTTGTGTAAATACTTGCTGTCGCTCTACGCCCCGGTTCTCAACCGCTACCCCAGTGGTTCTCAACCGGTGGGGAATTCCCCCCCCCCCCCCCCGAGGGGAATATTAGGGTTTCCGTGGGGGGGGGGGGGGGGATGGAATTAAGATTATTTCAAGATCGCGTTAATACAAGAACCGATTACCTGATATTGTTTTTCCCTTCATACTTTACGGTGTTGTGCGTTTCATCCTTCTAAAATTTATTTTATAAAGTAAGTAGACCCACAAATCACGTTTTATGTGGACGTCTAGACTTGTTTTAGTATGTGCTACTAAATTTAGTTTCCATTATTATGTATACTGTGCGGGGAGGGGGGGGGGGGGGGGTTGTAAGGTAGGAAATACGAATTGGAGGGGGGGGGGGGGGGTGACGTTCTGAAAATATGGCGAAGGGGGCACGGGCCAAATGTTTAGGTAGGATATACGAAAGGGGGGAAAGACGTTCTGAAAATATGGTGAAGGGAGGCACGGGCTGAAAAGGTTGAGAACCACTGCACTACCCAAACACTCATGCATGTAACTATCTGGAAGATATGAAGATCTAGAAGATATGAAGATTTAGAAGATCTAGTAGATATGAAGAACTAGACGATATACAGATCTAGAAGATATGAAGATCTGGAAGAGGCAGAAGATATGAAGATCTAGAACAGTGGTTCTCAACCGGTGGGGAATGACCCACTTATAAAGTAAGTAGACCCACAAATCACGTTTTATGTGGACATCTAGACTTTTTTTGGTATATGCTTCCATTATTACGTATACTGTGTAGGGGCAGGAGTGAGAGGGGGGGATTTTAGGTAGGAAATACGAAAGGGGGGGGGGGGTGACGTTGTGAAAATATGGTGAAGGGGGGCACGGGCCAAAAAAGGTTGAGAACCACTGATCTAGAAGAATGAAGACACATTTTGCCACGTGCGGAAAGATTTTTTTTTTGCTCGCTCTCTTTGAACTCAAGTGTAGTCCATAGTCTATACACATGCTACTACTTCCAGTGCACTGGGTGGATGTGTACGTGTGGATTAGCTGTCCCTACTACCAGTGTCCCTCGCCATCAGGCGAACCCACTCCGAGGTACTTTTAATTTATATCCGTTGTATTGGTTGAACCCGCTACCTCGGAAAAGCACACAGGAAGTTTAAGAGCCAACGATCTTACCCATTCGGCCATACTGATCTCCTCGAAAAGAAATTAATTGCGTAGGTTATCTTTGTGTTCTTTGGCCTCCGCTGATTTCTTTTGAAAGTAAATCAACATCCGTTAATGTCCTATTCCTTATGTGGCGACTCTTTCAGCTGGTTAAATTGTAGATCTTGTTTCTGTTAGTGTCGGTGTAACTCCTTTAGTCCTAAAATGTATGGCATTTATCTAGGCTGTGTCTTGCTTGTTGCTTTTGATATTTCACTCCTTAACGTTACTTTAACTCCTTCACTGTAGGTGTTTCGTCAGAGAGGTAGGGGCGTCTTTCATGATGATTGGCGTCAATACATTTGTCTGTCTGTCGTCCTTCCGTCTATCCTACCGTCCGTCTGTCTGTCTGTCTTAACGTCATGCATTCACTCAGAAGCATGTCCTTTGCAGAACCTCGCTCCCATAACAAACTTCCTGAACACCTCTCGATCATAAGCAAGATGTTCCGCGTCAGGTACACCCATCTGAAGATCATCCGCCACATCATGCACCCATCTTCTCTTTGGCCTTCCTCTTCCTCTCTTCCCGGGCATATACCCCTCATATGATATGTGGACGTTATACTATTATATTAGTGGACGATATACTAATTATCACCACAGACGAGCTACAAGCAACATCGTTTCAGGCCACAATGAACAAGACGCATAAAAACATCTCTCTATCTATGGAACACGAACACAACGAAGCGTTGCCGTTCCTAGATATTCTAATGAGACGTAGAGCAGACGGCACAATTCAAAGATCGGTGTATCGCAAAGGAACATGGACTGGCCAATACCTAAATTTTCAGAGCTTCACACCTGTCCAGTACAAACGGGGCTTAGTACGGACCTTGTTTGACCGTGCTAGAAAGATATGCACCCAGGACACACTGACAGAGGAATTTGAAACTCTGAAGAATGTCTTAAACCTGAATGGGTACTCCCACAGGATTTATAAAGCGCCACTGCCAACAGCCCAAACCCAAAGCAGACGAACTACAGTCCCTAAACTCAGGTATTCATCCAGCTAACCTTTCGAGGGGATGACGTAATGCAACGTCTACAAGACCGGCTTACTACAGCAGTAGGCCGAACATTCTGTGCGGCAACTCCAGTCATTAGATTTAAAACCGTACCGATTCCTACACCAGCAGTCAAAGAGCCTGTTCCTCTGTACGCCACAAACAATTGTATTTACCAATTCACATGTAGATGCCAGGCCGTTTACATTGGTAGAACTGAGAGACAGCTTAACAAACGGGTGTTAGAACACATACCTCAATGGGTCAACAAGATACAACACACAGGAGATGCTAGCCTCGTGGGGCCGACACACCGGAAGCTCCCGGCGTCTTCAATTGGTAGGCACATCGTCGACAGTGGCCATGTGGTGGACAGAAACACTGCCTTTCGCGTGTTGTTTAACACACAAAATACTCGCTTGTTAAAATTTGCAGAAGCAATTATGATCTATCAACGCAAGCCAGAATTGTGTAAACAGAAAGACATGTTAGTCAGCTTAAAATTACCGTGGTAGATAAGTGACATTACTGTGCGAATATGTGTATATTTCAACTTGAAGGATATATCTAGTTAATTCACGTAAGTTGTGTGATTTCTGCAGTATGTACCTGACGAGATGCAGCGAAATATGCCAGGCAATAAATCGTGCAATCTATTGTTTGTGTCTTCGTTATTCAAATTCACTACGGGAAAACATTGTTTTGAATATACCCCTCAATTACTGTTCTATCCAAACTTTCGTGACGTTTCAAGTGACCAAAATATTTCAATTTTCTTTGTTTTATCGTTTTTAGCAGCCAACCTTCTTCAATATGCAGCTCTTGAAGTATGGATGCATTTGTTCTTTTCTTTCTCCAAGATATTCTTAGAACTCGTCTATAACATTTATATTCAAAGGCATTTATGCCCTGTTCAACTTGTTTAGTGAGTGTCCAGGTCTCACAGGCATATGTTGCAATGGGAAAGATGCATGCTCTTAAAAATCTTCTTTTTGTGGTTCTATCTGTCCCACTCCACAATTTATTCAGTTGTTAAAGTCTTTGGAGAGCAATATATATTCGTCTTTTAATTTCTTTCATTGTGTCACCATTGTTATAATTAATGATCTTATTAAAAATTTTCCACCACCTCCAATTTTTCCTCATTAACATATATTTATTTCTCCATTGTTGTTTTATCTGTATGCATTATCTTTGGTTTTGCTATGTTTAGACATAAGTTGTGATTTTCACTATTCAATTGGTTGAGGTTATTAGGTTTTCTGTCTTAACTACTTATCTATATATATATCAGCTAGTCTGCGCAAATACTTGACCGCCTGGGAGCAAACCTCATTCATCTTTCCTATGGATGCACAGATCCTCCAAGCACCCACCCATGCACATGGAACCAGAATAGTCACCCCAGCACCTCACCAATACTCCCTTTACTTTATCTTGAAGATTCCCCGCGTGCTGACGTAGCCCTGTCACTTCGGTAACGATCCAGGAAACAAACCTGCGTGCCATCATACTCATGACATTACCAGTGCATGGTGCTACCATCTCCACCAGCCATCTCTTTTGATTAGTTATTCATGACGCCGAAGCTGCATTTTCCCAGGTCTCGATGACAACCAGAGCAAATTACTCCCTGACTCATTTCCAACCACACATTCGTGTCATCGAAAGAAATAAGTTCATTAGGCTGTCACAGGTTATCGGGTCTTGTATCTACGTCCTTGGCAGGTCGGCAAACAGAGTGACACCACCAGAGTGACACTACCAGAGAAATCTATACCAGGAGTGACCGCTGGTTCGCCGGAGCGGTTGTGCTGTAGAAGACGTGGCACTGTTAAGTCACGCCTGCTGACAGGTAATGAGACAGTAGTTTTCAGCATTTTTTAGAAAACAAAGTCTGAAAAAGCAAGAGGATAGATGTTACTGCGCCGGGTGTTTCCCCAATTGGCTCGATCTCTTTCCCTAGAGTGGCCTGCCGAATGCGTCGCACAAAGCACGCACTCTATAGCTCCAGCGACGATCCCCAGGAGTCTCCGAGAAAATACAACTCGTGAACTGAACGACGTAAGCGGGAATCAAACCCCTCAACCCTCGGGGGCAGGTGGAGTAAGCACTTCGCCACACAACCTTCGGGGGCAGGCGGAGTAAGCACTTCGCCACACAACCCTCGGAGGCAGGCGGAGTAAGCACTTCGCCACACAACCCTCGGAGGCAGGCGGAGTAAGCACTTCGCCACATAACCTTCGGGGGCAGGCGGAGTAAGCACTTCGCCACACAACCCTCGGAGGCAGGCAGAGTAAGCACTTCGCCACACAACCCTCGGGGGCAGGCGGAGTAAGCACTTCGCCACACAACCCTCGGGGGCAGGCGGAGTAAGCACTTCGCCACACAACCCTCGGAGGCAGGCAGAGTAAGCACTTCCCACACAACCCTCGGGGGCAGGCGGAGTAAGCACTTCGCCACACAACCCTCGGGGGCAGGCAGAGTAAGCACTTCGCCACACAACCCTCGGGGGCAGGCAGAGTAAGCACTTCGCCACACAACCCTCGGAGGCAGGCAGAGTAAGCACTTCGCCACACAACCCTCGGGGGCAGGTGGAGTAAGCACTTCGCCACACAACATTCGGGGGCAGGCAGAGTAAGCACATTCCGCCACACAACCCTCGGGGGCAGGTGGAGTAAGCACCCCGCCACACAACCCTCGGGGGCAGGCGGAGTAAGCACCCCGCCACACAACCCTCGGGGGCAGGTGGAGTAAGCACTTCACCACACAACCCTCGGGGGCAGGTGGAGTAAGCACTTCGCCACACAACCCTCGGGGGCAGGCAGAGTAAGCACTTCGCCACACAACCCTCGGGGGCAGGCAGAGTAAGCACCCCGCCACACAACCCTCGGGGGCAGGCGGAGTAAGCACTTCGCCACACAACCCTCGGGGGCAGGCAGAGTAAGCACTTCGCCACACAACCCTCGGGGGCAGGCAGAGTAAGCACTTCGCCACACAACCCTCGGAGGCAGGCAGAGTAAGCACTTCGCCACACAACCCTCGGAGGCAGGCAGAGTAAGCACTTCGCCACACAACCCTCGGGGGCAGGTGGAGTAAGCACTTCGCCACACAACCCTCGGGGGCAGGCGGAGTAAGCACTTCACCACACAACCCTCGGGGGCAGGTGGAGTAAGCACTTCACCACACAACCCTCGGGGGCAGGCAGAGTAAGCACTTCGCCACACAACCCTCGGGGGCAGGCAGAGTAAGCACCCCGCCACACAACCCTCGGGGGCAGGCGGAGTAAGCACATTCCGCCACACAACCCTCGGGGGCAGGCAGAGTAAGCACTTCGCCACACAACCCTCGGAGGCAGGCAGAGTAAGCACTTCGCCACACAACCCTCGGGGGCAGGTGGAGTAAGCACTTCGCCACACAACCCTCGGGGGCAGGCGGAGTAAGCACTTCACCACACAACCCTCGGGGGCAGGCGGAGTAAGCACTTCACCACACAACCCTCGGGGGCAGGTGGAGTAAGCACTTCACCACACAACCCTCGGGGGCAGGCGGAGTAAGCACTTCACCACACAACCCTCGGGGGCAGGTGGAATAAGCACTTCACCACACAACCCTCGGGGGCAGGCGGAGTAAGCACTTCACCACAGAGCGTCCCTGACATTTGTAAGTCATTGGCTCTGGTAAAGGGAGTCTGCTGCAAGATAGAAACACGGCATCACCATCTTCCAGTGCCTTGCCAGCTGGCATTGGCAATCATGCCTCTCTACATCTCCACAGATTGTGATCTCCGACGGCATAGATCAATTAATTTTCAGCATTCTTCTATAAAACCACATCTCCAAGGCTTCCAGGGATTTTTTTCGCCTGTTTACTTTGTCCAGGATTCGCAACCGTATGTTAAAATTGGTTCTATGTAACATGCAAGAACTCTTTTTCTAATATTCAAGTACAATGACTTATTACACAAAACGTTCTTCATTTGATAGAATGCAGTGTTTGCTTGTCCTATTTTATTCTTTATCTCAGTGACGCATCTTCCATCTGATGTTACCCATTTGCCTAGATATCTGAGTTTCTGCACTAGCCCCAAAATAACGCCATTTAATTTAATTATACATTTAAGCATAATCTGCTTCTTTGATATCACCATGATTAATTTATTGATTGATTGATTAGGAACCGACATCACAGCATTCGGGGCATTCCCATAAGCGCTCCGTCCCCATCCTCAGCAGCCAGCGAAGAGTTCCAACACTAATAGTTCCAGTAGCAATCTGATTATATGTCCGTCTCGCCTTTCCTCTGAGCGTCGAGCGTTGGCCAGATCCCCTCGTCACACCTCGCTGCCTCATTCTTACCAGACTATGGTGATCCATTTGCTCCTCCGAGGTGTACACGTGCTCCCACGAGGCCGCAACCACGTCTGCCTTGTCATGCATCAATACTCCACCAAGTTTTGCCGAGCCAGCCAATCTGTCCGCCTGTTCACTCCCCAGCACACCGGCATGCCCCGGAGAAAAGATCCAGGTGATGCTTGCTACCCGTGACCTCCGAAGCGAAGCAAGCCACTCTGCACGAAGACTGCCTGTCCTCACCCTCCTCAGCATGCTTTCTGAGTCAGTTACAATCACAATGTGTGTATGTATCGTGTTCTCCATCCAGCGGAAAGCTGCACTGACCGCCTCCATCTCCATTCTTAAGCTAGATGCTGTTTCATCATACGCCAGGCTCTCCTGCACCAAACGTCGACCATTAGCTTTTGCTAAGAATCCCCAGGCACTTATCCTACCTCTCAACACCGAACCATCCGTGTAGATAATCACATCACCCGGGCGATCATTATCCTGAATTAGTTGCTGGATTTCCACTTCCGTGGCCCCTGCTGGCCACTCCCTGCACTCCCGGCTCAATGTGATTATAAGTCTGCCTGCTCCGCTGGCACTCTGACCCACTCCTCTCCTCGCCTGATGTTCTCCAAAGGGCACACCTGTCTGATTGTATCCTCCGCTTGACGCATCCATGATTTCCCTCTTATCAGTCTCTGAACCTTAACTACGTCCAGCGCCTCATGCAACGGGTGATCTGTGTCTGCAACTACTCTGAGGTATGCATCACCTTGTGCCTACCAGCAAGAGTCCGCAGACCAAGGATGTAACGCATACACACAACTGAGGTATCTCTGGTGCATCCCAGAATGACCCGCAGAGCTTCGTTCTGTATGCGCTCTAATTTCACCAGCTGACTCTTTGAGACAGTGAGCAGTCCTAGTCCATAATCAATTACTGAGAGGATCAAGTGCTGATATAGTGTGAAGAGCATTCTCTGCTCTGTGTCCATTGCAGCCATAGTTTTAAGCGCATTGAGTCCTTTTTGAGATCTTGAGATTTTGAGATCACCATGGAAACACGTACTTACAAATAATAAGATGTCATCTGTAGTGAGTAAAACAGTGACCAAATGCTGTATAGAACTTATACTGTTAAACGGATGTGAAATATGGACAATTAGCAGAAAAGCTGAAAAACATCCATTGGCAGCGGAGTTTCTGAGAACAATGCAGAGATGATCATGCATGACAGGAAAGAACATGCATGAGGTATTTATACAAGGAACAAATGAAAACTCGGAACTGATTAGAGAAATTGGATGTCGCCGGTCAAGATGTGGTTGGACACGTTTTGAGATGAAATACTAGAAAGCTTAATGGCGATTGGCAAAACTGATAGGAAAAGATCAAAGTGAAGACAAATAGATCCACACATCCTTTCATGACTCGGACAATAGAACCACAAACCCCTGCATGGTCTGGACAATAGATCCACCCACCCCTACATGGCCCTGACAATAGATCCACCCACCCCTACATGGCACGGACAAATGATCCACGTACCCTTATATGACCCGGACAATAGATCCACTCACGCCTGTATAGCTTGGATAATAGATAAACTCACCCTTAAATGACCTGGAAAATGTATACACCCACTTTTAAATGACCTGGACAATAGATACACCCACCCTTACATAACCTGGACAATAGATCCACCCACCCTCATACGACCAGAACAATACAATCCACCCACCCTTACATGACAATCAGAGACAAATATCGTCTTTGCGCAAGTGAAGCAAAGAAAGCCACTTCAGTGTGACACTCCTAACTTTGGTTTTATCGCCCAGCTACTGAGTTAAGTGCATGCAGCGACATTGTGAGCTGTGAATTTCACGTGGAGTGCTGGTATATCTGTCAGTGGTGGTTTGTATTGTGAACTATATGTTCAGAAAAAATGGCAGACGGTCGTTTGCTGAACTAGCTGGTTTTGCCGTATGCAATAATATGCGTGCACCTGCAGGTTTTCTACTGTCG
The DNA here is from genome assembly GCA_014155875.1 of Cepaea nemoralis. NCBI lineage: Eukaryota > Metazoa > Mollusca > Gastropoda > Stylommatophora > Helicidae > Cepaea > Cepaea nemoralis. Next base: position 304,435 of record JACEFZ010002581.1, read on the forward strand.
TTGCATCGACGATGAACTGTAATTTTAGTGGCGGAATGTTGTGGCAGCGGCCTTATACATGTATGTTAGTTAGTTAGTTAGTCGCAGTTCCAACTTCACAGCAACGGGTCGTCCCCATTATGCTCCATTCCTGTGCCAGTGAATATCACACAAAACGCTCCCCACTGCCCAATGTAAAAAGTGGAAAAGCCAGGAGTCTGGACAAACAACAGCCCGCACAGATACACTGTGCATAATGCCGCCGCCAGAATGTCAACACAATAGTCCCCCACGAAACACCCAGGTCATCTCTGATGGAATCGGCAGTCATTTTCCCATCTGGATGTTTCCTAGACGTTCACCTACACAGTCCATGAAATACAGTTCATCGTCGATGTCAGTGGCAGTCAACCAGAAGTCCAGCAGCCACGCATTTCTGCATAAGGCAAAAACTGGTCAACTCTGGGACATAGCCAGCTGCCATCGCTACGAACATGCAGTCACGTTCCAAAAAACCTCGGGCAGATTCAAAAGCATTTTACACGAAACTCACAGCTCACAGTGTCGCGCCACACACTCACTCAGTAGCAGGGCGACGGAACCATCAAGCCTCCTTAGTCGCCTCTTACGACAAGCGTGGTAGGCTACAGTGTTGCTATTCTTTGCTTCCCTTATGGGCCCCGGCAACACACGGCATGTATGCATGTGCGTATTGTTGGTTTGTCGGGACTGCTGTCTGTTCCACTTTTCACATGGGACGGTGTGGAGCATTTTACGATATTCACTGGTACAGGAACGGAGCATAATAGGGTGACCCTTTGCCGTGAAGTTGGAACCGCGACTAACGATTCCTAACGTTGCAAAGTGTGAATCGAGGATGAGCTAAGACAGTGATCTCATTTCAGTAGTTATCAATGTGCGTGTGGCACGTTGAATGAGAGTGGGGATGTATGTTCATTGTGGAGTATAAAAGTGGGGAAGGTACAGAGAGATATACAAAAAGAAAGGGAGCGATGGAGACAGACAGACAAACGGACAGACACACAAAGAAAGAAAAAAAAAGAGAAAGAAAGAAAGAACGAAAGAAAGAAAGAAAGGCATGCACTCAAGCAGACAGGATGAAAAGAAAGAAAGAAAGATAGGCATGCACTCAAGCAGACAGGATGAAAAGAAGGAAAGAAAGAAAGATAGGATGCACTCAAGCAGATAGGATGAAAAGAAAGAAAGAAAGAAAGAAAGAAAGAAAGAAAGAAAGAAAGAAAGAAAGAAAGAAAGAAAGAAAGAAAGAAAGAAAGAAAGAAAGAAACTCAACATGAGATAACCAAGCCCTTATCCAAGCAAACCAACAACTATCGAAGAACTTCACACATACTTACATGCCACCTCGACCACGCCTCGTGTACTCTTAATACTCTGTGGTGTAGCCGAGCCTTGCACATTATTCCAAGCGGTGCACTCACAGCCGTATCCATCCTTGCCGTAGTACTCGTCCACTTCCTCCTTGGTGACAACGATGCTGGACTCTAGGGTTTTCCGTCTGGTGCGAGGGTCCACAATCTCCTTATTGACTTGGTTCTTCGTGGGCACCTGGTGTCCGGCGCATCTGAAGGTGATCTGTGGGGAGCGAGGAGATAATTTGCATAATGTTGATAGGCATTGGTGACGCTACCAAAAGTAAGCTGATAAATTTGAGACAGTTCATAAATAAACACTTCCGGTCCAATATGACGGATAGACTGTTGAGCTGTTTAGACCCCTAGATGGTTTTGCTTCTAGCTACGGTTTGCTTACGGATTTTCCTCATTTTGGACTGGTAGTACATGGTTCCGTCGCCCAGCTACTGAGTTAAAGTCGTGGAGCGACACTGAAATGTGGATATCATGTGAAATGCTTTCTCATCTGACCGTTGCGGTTTGTGTTGTGAACTGCATGTTCAGAAAAAAGAACATGGTTTTTGACTTATGTAGTAATGTGTGTGCAATTGCTGGTTTTCTAGTGACTACGACTTCCATCAATAACGAATTGTAATTTTAGTGGTGGACTGTTGTGTTGGCATTCAGGCAGTAGCCTTCAACGTGTGTGCCTACGTATTAATCTATTCACTAATCTTCATACTTGTCTGCCTGCCTGTTTACCTTTTGTTTGTTTGTCTATTACTTCACATTTCTCATTCTTCATTCTCTCTCTCTCTCTCTCTCTCTCTCTCTCTCTCTCTCTCTCTCTCTCTCTCTCTCTCTCTCTCTCTCTCTCTCTCTCTCTCATGTGAGAGGTGATTGAAAGATGTATGCGAGGATGGGGGATGTGTGTTTGGCTGGGTGGTTGGGGTATGTGTGTGTGTGGGTGGAAGGGTAGATGAGAGATGCATGTGTTGATGGGCGCGTGGGTGATGTGTGGGTGTGAGTGGTTGATGGATAAGTACGTGAGTGGGTGGATGTGTGTGAGAGATGAGTGTATGGGTGGGGGAGGTGTGTAGTTGTGAGAAGATGTGTGTGAGCGGCGGATGTGTGTGGGTGGGGTATATGTGGGTGGCGGAGTGTGTGTGGGTGGGAGGTGTGTGTTTTGGGTGTTTATGGGTGGGGGATTTTTGTGGGCAGGTGGGGAGATGTGTTTATGGGTGGGGATGTGTGTAAAGGTGGGGATGTGTAGTTGAGAGGTGGCGAATATTGGGTGGGTGAGTGGGTGTAGGTTGGCCGATGTGTGTTTGGGTGGGTGGGGAAAATTGTGAGAGTGCGGGATATGTGTGTGGATGGGTGCGGGATGTGTGGGTTGGCGGGGGTATGTGTGTGTGGCTTTCTTCTTCTTCTTCTTCTTCTTCTTCTTCTTCTTCTTCTTCTTCTTCTTCTTCTTCTTCTTCTTCTTCTTCTTCTTCTTCTTCTTCTCCTCTTCTTCTTCCTCCACCTCCTCCTCCTCCTCCTCCTTCTTCTTCTTCATCTTCTTCTTCTTCTTCTTGGTGTGTGAGGATGTGTGTGTGGGTGGGGAAATGTGTGTGGGTGGGGAAATGTGTGTTGGTGGGGGATCAGTGGGTGGGTGGCGGCATGTATGTGTGCCTGGTTCTGTGTGAGTGCGTGGAGGTATGTGTGGGTGGGTGGGTGAGGTTTGGTGGGTGGGGGATGTGTTGGTGGCTGCGGGATATGAGGGTGGATGGGGGATGTGTCTCACAACATTGCAATATGCACTGTTTAAGTTTACAACTTTCATTTGACAATGTTTTTTTTTTCTCATGTGAATGTATCATGCGTGATATGCATTGTTTATGCTTACAAAATCCATTTGACAATGTTTTTTCCCCAATGTTAATGTAACATGCACATTTGATGAATGAAAGATGAGTGATTGAAAGGGCCGAATGTAAGACGGGCCTGCGTGCCCAATTTGTTACCCTTTTAAAATAAAGTTCGTTCGTTCGTTCGTTCGTTCGTTCTCTCTCTCTCTCTCTCTCTCTCTCTCTCTCTCTCTCTCTCTCTCTCTCTCTCTCTCTCTCTTCTCTTCACGTCGCTTCACGCTCCCTCGCTGTCTCTCATTCTCATCTCGTATCTCCACACACACACTCTCTCTAGCTCTCTTCTCTTCACTTAACACACTCTCTGTCTCTCTCTGTCTCTCTGTCTCTCTGTCTCTCTGTCTCTCTCTCTCTCTCTCTCTCTCTCTCTCTCTCTCTCTTTTGAACTACAAGGTAATGGCATCACCATTACAATTCTATTATTTCCCCACCTGTCTGTATAATGAGGTCACCTACCTGTATTGCAGGTGTAGCCCTGCACGAGATCGTCACCGGCACATTCTGTACCACGTAATAGTTGGGCTCGGGCTGCAGTTCCCATTCCGGGACCCCCTGGGTTAATGGGTCGCTGCTTCCGAATGGATAGTCTCCTGAAATACAAGGTTATGAAATCATTAATGAAAGTTGCGAGAGAGAGAGAGAGAGAGAGAGAGAGAGAGAGAGAGAGAGAGAGAGAGAGAGAGAGAGAGAGAGAAAGAGAGGGGCGGGGAGGAGAGATGCAGGGAGGGGGAGACAGCTGGAGGGAAGGAGAGACAGCTGACTCGAGGGAGAGAGAGAGAGATGTGGATGGAGAGAGATGGAGTGGTAGACGGAGTGAGAGAAAGAGGAGCGAGTGGTGACAGAGAAAAGGATAGAGATGTAGAGAGGTGGAGGGAGGGTTAGAGAGAGAGGGAGAGAGAATGGAAGGAGGAAGCGAGAGCTGGAGGGAAGGAGAGACAGCTGGCTCGAGGGAGAGAAAGAGGTGGAGTGACGGTTACAAAGAAAGAGAGAAAGTGAGATAGATGGAAGGAAAGAGACATGGAAGGAGGGAGAGAGATGGAGAGATAGATGGAGGGAGAGTGAAAGGAGCGAGTGGAGATAGAGAGATCAAGAGAGAGAGAGAGAGAGAGAGAGAGAGAGAGAGAGATGGAGAGAGAGACGAGCGAGTGGTGATAGACAGATAGAGAGAGGAGGGTCAACATGACTTCAGTAGCCTTTACTTCGAAAGACAATTCTTGATACCAAGTTTAACTTGGGTCATTTTGTTTAAAAGTCGGCCCAATGCGGTTTTGAACCAACATGATAACATCTAACCACAACACTACCGCGCCTCCCCATTAATACGGCGTTCAAGAAAAACTATATGATTCCCCAATCAGGTGTCGCCAGACGCATGTGCCCACTTTGAGAATCACTGCTTCAGAAACATCGAGTCACTTAAACCCTTCTCCTCCTGCGGACTCACACATCCACTTAGTTCTGAGTTTAGAACTCCCAGATTCCAGACGTAATCCCTTTGTTTTGCGGCACGCACGTGCGGCGTCTTAAGTTGGGCCCATAAGATATCTGGCTGTTTGGATTAAACAGGCATAACCTGGTTCGTAGGTCTGCGGCGCACGTTTCGGAAAATGTGCTCAGCAGATTTAAACAAATGACCTCGACCCGCTTGTCTTTAGTCTGGAGTAATCCTAAAGCTAATGAAGGGATCGATTTGGAGTGGCAGGATCTGACTCTATTTACTTCTTCATTGAATGGGGTCTTTTACCTTGGAGAGGTGGATTAAGGTCCTACAGAATTGTGGGCTGACTTAATTGTTTGTTTGTCTTTACAGAAGGCTAGCATGTTTTCTCCTGTCTCTCCTTGAGTGGGTTCAGGGGCGAATCATTAGACAATTCATGGTTAGGGAATGTTTGTTACAATGAGGTCAGAGGCGTGTCGGCTAGCATTTAGACGACCCCAGTTTGATGTAGACATCACCTATGGTGCAGCCAACAGATGTATAAGAAGCCATGGAGATCAGCATGGCCGAATAGATCAGAGCGCTGGCTTTTCAATTTCCGGTGTGCTGATGTTGAGGTAGTGGGTTCAACCCCTACACCGATCAGTTGGACTAAAATGTTGACTTCTCGTTCTTGACTTGGAGACGTAAATTGCAAGTACCTTCGAAGTCGGGGTGGGTTCGCCTGATGGTGGGGGACACTGGTAATAGGGAAAGCTAATCCATATGCAAAAATCATCCATTGCACAAGAAGTAGTAGTACTTGTATGGACTACGCATGGGTTCAAAGCGAGCAAACGCACAAGGAAAAATAAAGCAGTCATGAAACTACATATAAATCAGAGCATCGAGGCTAACAGACAGATGATGCAGCTTATGATCTTCACTGAATAGAACAAGTTACAATCTTCAGACACCGCACAAGACACAACAGCGTGACATGCCACACGTTTACAATACTAAAGAAAGGCGACTCTGATGCATATAACTGTGGGGGCCGGTAAAATGACAGCAAACCAATTTTTGCAGGGATTTCCAACATTTGTTGCAGGAGTGTCCAACATTTGTTGCAGGAGTGTCGAACATATGCAAAACAGAGGAAACCTGTTTGAACTAAATCCGCCCCATTTAAGGCGAACATGTCCAACCCAGATTCATAACGTGCAAGGTTGGATCCCCAGAACATGGTTGAACACTCTTCCCGAGAACAGTAATTATCTATTGATATCACAAGGCCCCCCCCCCTCCTCATCTCCTGTTTTCGATAAGAACCAACAACAGTAGGCCCCGTAGGTAAGTTGCGCACGTTAAAAATCTCACAACAGTTGGGAACCGTAAAGAGTAGGCCTTATGGCTGCTACCATGGTAAAATTGTAATTAAAAATACCTATCCACGGGTAGATGGAGACCGTTAGTTTGGCTGGAAGCTGCCTAGAGCAAGCAAGGCTTTGAAAAATGCATGAAGGAGGAAGAGGAGAAGGAGGAGGTAGTGAGTGAGGAGGTGGTGAGGGAGGAAGAGGAGGAGGGTATAGGGAGGTATTATAAGAAGAAGAAGAAGAAGAAGAAGAAGAAGAAGAAGAAGAAGAAGAAGAAGAAGAAGAAGAAGAAGAAGAAGAAGAAGAAGAAGAAGAAGAAGAAGAAGAAGAAGAACAACAACAACAACAACAACAACAACAACAACAACAACAACAACAACAATGAAGAGGCCGAGGAGGAGGAGGAGAAGGAGGGACGCGAAGTATTAGGCCTTATATATAGTAAAGTTAAGTTAATTCCATGCCCCTGACAAGGCATCGCAATCAACCCTATCTAGTTTAGGCTGGGTCGATCTGGGAGCCCAGATCAATTTAACAAACTCGAATCCACCCTGGTGTAGGACAGACAGGTCGACAGGCACGCGTCCAGCCACTTCGCTACCGACAATGTAATCGTTAGGTACAAAAAATCTGGTGTTATCGGGAATTACACTCAGACTCCTATCTCGGTAAATAAGTGCTCTGACAAACATGCCACAGAGGCAGCCGGCGCCGAGAAGTCAGCGACAACGAATCAAGCAAGACATGTTAGTTTAACGATTGTGTCAATGATTGTTTTCAATCGATAGATTACCAGGCAGGAAACCAGTCACTCCGGGTCCACCAATGAAAACAGTTCCTGCTAGAAAAACTGAGACGCCATGTTGGTGTCAGGTGACGTTTACAGACCACGTGGATAAGATAGTAATAAGAATCGGGATTTGACTCTCTAACGTAGGGACAATACAGGGTGGGATCGGAAGAACAGGGCAAACATATACAGACAACTAGTAAGATACCAATTGAAATATATATTCTTCTCCTCTCCTTCTGTTGTCTTACTCTGTTTTGCCATGAAGCGTCGCCGAGAGAAGGTTGCTATAACTTTCTGTTTCGCTTGCCTTGTTGCTGGTACTAATATCATAATTGATTTCTTCAATGTCTCTTTTACTCCATCTGACCACTCTTTCTAGGTCGTCCTATTGCCTTGTATCCGGATTTTCTCACATTGAAGCTTTAGCTGCTGGTTGATTTTGTTCCATGCTAACTAAATGTCCGAACTAGTTAATTCTTTGGTGTTCTATAGCGTATTGAAGAAGAGGTTTACTTAGGATAATTTGAACGTCACTTTGTCAAAGAGAGGTGACAGATGGGTGTAATCGCCAGGAGGTTTGGCTGGTAAGGTCATGATGACTGTCGGACGAGTGTCCGACGCTTGAGTCCAATTTAAGAAAATCCAACTTAATGCCGGTGTAAAGACTAAACCCCCTGCCTCGCCATCAGCGTAACGGAAGTTTAAGAGCCAGTGCTCTCACCCTTGCAGCCACGTGGACAGCTTTCAATTGTTCTCTTGTCCTGTGCGCCCTCGGACTACTACTTATTCTGTTTTTCTTCTGTATTGTCTATTGTCTAGCGATAAACGAATGATGTCGCTTTCTCACAACCACACTTGCCGCTAAACTTATGCATGTGTGGATCCTAAGCTTGCTATCCAGGGTCATATGTATTGCCTTGTTACATGGCATCCGGGTTTCTCAGAGTACGGTTGATATTGTCGTTGTATTGTTTTCTTAGTCTTTCTTGGGCTCTGTATCCAGATCTTGTATGACTGTATGCTCTTTTCGATGGTTGCCAGATTTAACATGCCCAAACAACTTTAATGGTTGCCTGTCTGTGAATTTGACGCATCATGTTATGCTTATCGTATTTCTGAAATCCTCAGTCAACCCCAAAGTCATTTTCACGCATGTCATTCCAGGTGTGATAGGTTTTCTCTGACGGGATGTGATGTGCTGGTTGTCACTGCCATCTATACATGCTAATAAATAAACGTTACCTCTACACCCCAAAGACTACAGACTAAGAAATAATACACGCTAGTTATCTCGACAAGCATAGGGTAGAAGACGAAAGGAAATAACCAAAAGAGCTGTAAATATTGATGTAGAGAGGTATTTGGGGGAAAATAGACACGGGTGAATCTCGCTAAGGTATGAACTTAACTGGAAAAGTGCCATGGGATGATTGATAGTCATACGCCACTGTCCATATCTGCAATAGAGTTATATATCGCCGAAATGTTATCATTGCAACATGTTGTCTCCATTAAAATATTAAAACAATAAATTACACTGAGCAGCTTCCTTTCTTTATCTTTAATATATCTTATATAATACAACAGGTATCCTACCATATTAACAACTTAAAAGTCATAACCGTGACACATTCTTATTTCCCATTTTCCACCATCCATTTATGTTCTGTCCAAACCTACTATTGTTTGGCGTTGAATCTGTTAAATGATAACTCTATCTACAGGAGACGTAAGTACACCATTGTCGTAATCGTCACATTGGGCTTCACGCTGGCGTCCATGACAACAATCTGCAAGAGGCATGGGGGTAAAGACGCGACAGGATGTAAACACCTGGATGGAAAGAAACAACAAAGCCGGTACACCGAGACCTTTCGGTACTCAAAGGTGACATTTGCAAGGAGAGGTACATAATAGAGGTATTGTTCATTGTAGGTCTTCGCCAGGAAAGATCTTCGATTTTGGTGATGTTCGCCAGAGTAGATATGTCATTTATTCGATAAGGTAGATCTTCGGTTGAGGCGATATTCGCCAGGGCTGATCTCCTATTGAGGCTATGTTCGGCAGGGCAGATCTTCGATTGAGGCGATGTTCGCCAGAGCTGATTCTATACGGTGGCAATAGTCGCCGGAATGGATCTTTGACTGAGACGCTTGTCGCCAGATTTGATCTTCAAATGTGATGATTGTCGTGAAATCGA
>JACEFZ010002582.1:0-101175 GCA_014155875.1 Cepaea nemoralis
CCCTCTTCCCTCCCCCCAAACCTCCTCCATCCTACCCCTCCTACTCCCCTCCCCCCTCCTCCCTACTTCCCCCTTCTTCCCCTCCCCCCCTCCTCCCCTCCCTCCTCCTCCTGCCTCCCTCCTCCCCCCCCTCCCCCTCCCCTTCCCCCCTCATCATCCTCCCTCCCCCCTTCTCCCCCTTTTTTTTTTCCCCCTTCCTCCTCCTCCTACACCTCCCCCCCTCCTCCTTTTCCCTTTTTAACCTCCTCCTCCTCCCCCTCCACCCTCCTCCTCCCTTCTCCTCCGCCCCCTTTTTCCTTCCCTCCTCCCTTTTTCCCTTTCCCCCTCTTCCTCCCTCTACCTCCTCCTCCCCTACCTCTTTTCCGCCCTCCCTCCTCCTCCTTTTTCCACCTTTCCCTTTCCTTCCTCCCCTCCCATTCTCCCTCCTTCCTTCCCCCCCTTTCCCCTTTCCCCCTCCCCCCCTTCCCTTCTTCTCCCTCTTTCCTCCTCCCTCTTTTCTCTCCCCCTCCTCCTTTCCCCCCCCTTTCCCTTTTCCCTCCTTTCCCCCCCCCTCCCTTCCCCCTTCCTTTTTCCCTTCTTCTCCTCCTCTCCCCTCCTCCTCCTACCCTCTTCCTCTTTCCCCCCCTCCCCTCTCCCTCCCCCCTCCTCCTCCTCCCTCTTCCCCCTCCTCCCTCTTCCTCCCCACCCCCCCCTCCCCCTCCTCCTCCTCCCCCTCTTCCTCCTCCTTTTCCTCCTCCTTCCCTTCCCCCTCCCCCCCTCCTCCCTCTTTTTTCCCCCTCCTCCTACCTCCTCCTCCCTCCTCCCTTTTTTACTCCCCCCCTCCTCCCCTCCTCCTCCCTCCCTCCTTCCCCCCTCCCTTTACTCTTCCTCCCACCCTCCCTTTCCCCTTCCCCTCCCCCCCTCCTTCCCCCCCCTTTCCCTTTCCTTCCCTCCCCTTCCCATTCTCCTCCTCCCCTCTTCCTCCTCCTTCCCTCCTCATCCCTCCTTCTCCCCCCCTCCTCCTTCTTCCTTTCCCCCCTCCTCCTCCCCCCCCCTCCCCTCCTCCTTTCCCCCTCCTCCCTCTCCTCCTCCTCCCCCCTCCCCCTCCCTCAACCCTTTCCCCCCTCTACCTCCTCCCTCCCTCCTCCCTTTTACATTCCTCCTCCTCCCTCTTCCTCCTCCTCCCTCCTCCTCATCCCTCCTCCTGCCTTCTCATCCTCCCTCCTCCTCCTCCTCCTCCCTCTTCCTCCTCCTCCCTCTTCCTCCTCCTCCCTCCTCCTCCTCATCCCTCCTTCTCCCTCCTCCTTCTTCTTCCTCTCCATCCTCCTCACTCCTCCTCCTCCCTCCTCCTTCCCTCTACCTCCTCCCTCCTCCTCCCTTCACATTCCTCCTCCTCCCTCTTCCTCCTCCTCCCTCCTCCTCATCCCTCCTCCTCCTCCTCCTCCCTCCTCCCTCCTCCTCATCACTCCTCCTCATCCCTCCTCCTCCTTCTTCCTCCCTCCTCCTCCTCCTCCTCCTCCTCCTCCCCCTCCTCCTTCCTCCGCCTCCTCCCTCCTCCTCCCTCTACCTCCTCCTCCTCCCTCTATACCTTCCTCCTCCTCACCTCCTCCTCTCACTCCTCCCCTTCCTCCTCCTTCTTCCTCCTCCTCCTCCTCCCTCCTCCCCCTCCTCCTTCCTCCTCCTCCCTCTCCGCCTCCTCCCTCCTCCTCCCTCTACCTCCTCCTCCTCCTCCCTCTACCTTCCTTTCTCCTCCTCCCTTCACATTCCTCCTCCTCCCTCTTCCTCCTCCTCCTCCCTCTTCCTCCTCCTCCCCCCTCCTCCTCCTCTCTCCGCCTCCCTCATCCTCCTCCCTCTACCTCCTCCCTCCTCCTCCCTTCACATTCCTCTCCTCCTCCTCCTCCTCCCTCCTCCTCCCCTCCCTTCTTCCTCCTTCTCCCTCCTCCTTCTCCCTCTTCCTCCTCCCTCCTCCTCGCCTCCTCCTCCACCCTACTCCTACCCTCCTCCTCCTCACCATCCGATTCCTCCCTACTCCTCCTGTCTCCTCCCTCCTCCTCCCTCCTCTTTCCTCCTCCAACCTCCCTCTTCCTCCTCCCTCCTCCATTTACCCGACAGACAGACAGTCAGACAGATAGTCGGGAATGGATCTTATATGACTACTTATATATTAAATGAGATGCTCTCCACCTATGGGCTGGGCCAGGTCAACAAGACAGACAGATAGATTAGATAGACAGACAGACAGACAGACAGACAGGACAGACAGACAGACAGACAGACAGAAAGCAGTACAGGACAGTCGGGAACGGGAACTTATATGACTACTTATATGAATTAAATGAGATGCTCCCCACCAGGAGTTGGGCGATGCCGGGGCCGGGTCAGACAGACAGACAGATAGATAGTCCGGAACGGGAACTTATATGACTACTTATATGATTAAATGAGATGCTCCCCATCAGGGTCTGGGCGAAGACGGGCCAGGGTCAGACAGACAGACAGACAGATAGACAGACAGACAGACAGACAGACAGACAGATAGTCGGTAACGGGAACGAGAAACTTATATGACTACTTATATGAATTAAATGATAATGCTCCCACCAGGGTCTGGGCGAAGCCGGGCCGGGTCAGCTAGTTGATTAATAAATTACTAAAAATTGGCTCCCTATATCAAGAGAGGAGCGATCTGCCAAGTGGCTAGGATGCGTGGCTCTCATTTGGAAGACCCGGGTTCGAATCATCGGTAAATGCCCATGGTCTGCCCTTGCCTTCCCTTGAGGGCTGACCAGGATGTCTTTGGCTGTTCTATATGGACCAGCTGCGATGGGGGATAACACCACAACAGTGAGAGTCAAACGTCCTAAGAAACCCCCGGGAAGGTTAACCGGGTCAACAAGAGCCCGCAGAAATCGGATGCGTCGACCTAACGGCGCAAGAACGCAGCTCTGCTGTAAACAGGCACAACGCAATCACGCCAGAAAAAGAAAAAAAAAAAACTCCGGATGAACGCAGCAGAAGAAGAAGCAGAAGAAGAAGAAGAAGAAGAAGAATCGGTAAGGTGATGGATTTCTTTTCTGCATTAGCCTTAATATATAAAGCATACTGGATGGCAAGGGAGCAAGAGGTAGACAACGATACAAGTGGGAAGATAAGATGGACACACATCAATCTGATTGAATTATAGTCAGGGCGAGAGACATGTTGGAGATCCATTGCAGTCAACCTTAATTGTGGAGACGGCACCTGATTGATTGATTGATGAACTGAAAGACGTAGCATGATTCGAAATGGAACCTACAACCTTCGGAGCTTGAGGCAGACGGCTAGACCACTTCGCAATGGAGACTTCTTAGTATAATTATTAATTATAACCCACAAGGGTTAGCGGTTAGACATTATATTAACGAGACATAATAAGAATTTAGCTTGTATACTGAATTTGTGCAATGGCAAACTACTGAACGTAAATTTGCCAAGAGATCACAACAGCAAAAAAATGATGGTATTGACTGCAACGTCCTGTAAAGGATATGCAACTAACATTTTTAAAAACTGAATTTGGCTTACATAGGCCTATCTGGCAGCTGTGTATAGTATTCATTGTCATTGTGAAGCTGTTCGAGTCAGTCAAGCCACTGCTGCACTCTGTTTAGTACAGTATTTGTATATGTCATATGATGTGTAGTCACTGGGCCCATTATTCCGATTGTAAAACCACAGGAAACAGTATTACAATTAGGTAAGATTAATTCGGCTATAAGAATAAGACAGCGTATGTAAATAGTAAAAACAATTGGTTAGTTGGAAAAGTGGTTTGCCACCGCCCACATGTTCAAAACAGAAATGAAACAGTCAGTGTGTGGTTATGTTGCGGTAATCCAAGGGATTTGAAGAGAGGATGGCCCAGAAAGTTTGTTGCATGTCCTTTACAGGACGTCACAATCAAACCAAAAATTGTGACTGTCATTTAGTTTACTAGGCAAATTTTGCGTCCAGTGGTTTGCCATTACTTTCTCCTGAAGGACTGACTTAATTTTATTCCATCGAAAACAACACAATGATAATTGCGAGGTGAAGTCAATAGGTATGTAAGTCACAAATACTAATAGCTGTTAGGAAAATAATTAAAAATGATGACAACTTGAAACCAGTTTATTTTTATACATACATTGTCCCTTTTTTTTTCTCAACATAATTTCCACCAACATTGATGCACTTATCCCATCGTTTTTTTTAGTCCTCCCAAACCGGCTGCATAGAACTGCGTGCTCTGTTTTGTAAACTACGTTTTCACTTCAAATTCAACGTCGGCGTCACTCGCGAAATGTCTCCCACCAAGGTGGGTTTTCAGTGGACCAAAAAGGTGGAAATTGTTGGTTAATTTTCTCCTGAGTTAATCGAGCCGTATGTGGTCTGGCATTGTCATGAAGAAGCAACACTACTCTAGTCAGTAGTACTGGACATTTTCTTTGAATTGCATCATGAAGCATCGATAGAACTTCACAGTACGATTCAGAATTCACATTGTCACCTTTCTTCTTGAAAGTGGTTAAAACCACTCCTTGACAATCCCAGAACACTGTCAGCATAACCTTCCCTGCTGTTGGACCTTGATCGGTTTTCATCAACAATTTTACGTCCTTGAGAAAATTTTTCTACCCAGCTATGCACCACTTTACGGGACAAACATTTGTCAGCATAAACAGCAAGCAAAACCTTATGAATGTTCTTTGCAAGCGAGTCCTTTTGCCCCCCCCCCCAAAAAAAATAAATTACCGCACAACAACACGTTGCTCTTTGGTTGTACACTCCGTAAGTACAGTCGCCACTTTGTTTATGCGCTGCGCATGCGCATGAGCATGAGACACCTAGCACCACCTGATGAATGGGAATATAAATTTCGATGTTGCTGTCACCTAGAAAACACCAAATACATTTACCTGCCATCCCACAGAACTGTGTGACTTACTTATTGACTCACCCTCGTATTATGTGTTGTTTTCGATGGAATAAAATTAAAAATCGCTGTTGAATACAATGCATCATGCGTCGACTTTCAAATAATTTGCGGCTGATTTTGAAACCGTTGACTAGGCATGCCGGGGCATTGTGAAATACGTTCACTGCCCCTGAGTCGCAGCACAGGTTATGACAGAGAAAGACAGTAAAATTAGTTAAATAATCATTATCTAATAATAACCTCAGAAAAGACTATGATAATACAGACAATATTAATATTATATATCTAATGTACTGAGCTATCATATTAGCAGATGTTACTACTTGCTTTCTGTTAGCGCCCAAATGTTGGCGGTGCTCATCAAATCTGACACCCTACATTGTGCCCACAACTTTGGGCAGATGTGTGCAATTGGGAGCCTTACCCTGGTACGAGGTAATGTAACCTGAAGACTAAATGTCATGGCAGGGCAAACCAGGCCCTAAGCCTTGGTCAGTAACTGATCTAGGATGGAAACTCCGACAGGCAGACAGAGTATTGCTTTGCTGATCCGGCAGCATCTTCTGCAGCTAGTCTTGTTCGAGACGTTCTGGTGTTACCTTTCCTCTGGAGAAAACTAGGCAGGCAGAGAGAGAGATCATGCTGCATATGCAACACGTGGTCTCTAAATTCAGCCCAGGCTTTGTGCTATGGAGAGGTTTAACTGTTTTACAAAATATCAGCTGTCAAGATGACAAGGTGTCACTCAATATCTACTGTTGTAGTACTGTTGTGAATTAGTACCTATTCAAACTGTTGTTACTTAATTAACTTGTTTTATTAGTTTAGGCTTTTAGATATTTTCTACCTCTTCTTTTAATCCACTGTGGAACATACGTGCATAGTAAATTGACGCGAAACACTCCATATTTTGTCATTTCGTTTAGCTGCCTCCACCTTCTCCCATATTATTCATGTGTCTCCAGTTCTCTTCTCTGTGTGTTTTAGGGCTTCCTCTGTTTCTGTTTCCCTCTAGCTTCCAGACATGTTTTTAATTTGTAAATTTTTTTAATGTTTGCTCGCTTTGAATTCCAGCATAGTCCATGCATGTGCTCCTACTTCTAGTAGCACTGGACTGGATTTTTTTGCTTGTGGATTAACTTTCCCTATTAACAGCTTCCCTTCTGCTTCCCCATGCCATATTAGTCCTTCTATAATATACAGAGGTACTAGTTTATAAATCAGTCAGGTCTTAGTCAGATATGACTGAGCTACCGTATAACAGTAGACGGTACTACCTGGTTTCTGTTAGCGCCGAACGTTGGGCGGTGCTTACCAAACCCGACACCCCACATTGTGCCAACAGCTTCGGGCGGAAGAGCACAATTGGGAGGGTACAAGCCTGACCCTGGTGCGAGGAAATGCAAGCTAAAGACAAAATGTCATGGCAGGGCAGACCAGGCCCTAAGCCTTGGTTGGCGGCTGGTCTAGGATCGAAGCTCCGACAGGCGGACAGTTAGAGCATTGCTTTGCTGATCCGGCAGCTTCTGCAGCTTGTCTTGTTCCAGATGTAGGGGTGTTACCTTTCCTCTGGAGTGAACTAGGCAGGCCGAGAGAGGGATCATGCTGCATGGGCAACACATGATCTCTATATTTTAGCCCAGGCTTTGTGCTATGGAGAGGCAATAACTCCATCCCTGGTCTTAACTGGTCTCAGGAATCAAAGCGAGAGGCAACTGTTACGGGTTATAAGTCCTTGTCAGTTGGCGTAGACATGGGGCGCCACGCGTTGCTGACGGTGGGAGACACCTACAGGTGTCACTGATCAGCTACCGCCCGCCTCAAGCTGGGCAGCCCCCGGCCAATTGGGTGCTGATCCGCCACAGCCTGCCTGCTTCAATGGGTGCTTGGGGCTAGGACAAAATCTGAATCGCAGGCTGTAAAACCAATGCACCAGGTACAAACAAAAATAAACATAGAAACCTCAAGCTACGGCTTGCAACCTGGAACGTGAGAACCATGTGTCCAGGATTTTCCACTGACTTGACCAATATTGACGATGTGAGAAAAACGGCTGTGATTGATGCCGAACTCAATCGTCTTAACATTGATATTGCTGGCCTGCAGGAGACTCGCCTCGCTGAGGAAGGGTCACTCAGGGAAAACAATTACACCTTTTTCTGGAAGGGTAGAGGGCAGGCAGAAAAAAGGCAACACGGTGTGGGCTTTGCAGTGAAGAATTCGCTACTGGGAATGATTGAAATTCCAGCAGGAGGAAATGAAAGACTATTATCCCTGCGCTTGGCAACCTCTTGTGGGTTTGCCACCATTATTACTGCATATGCACCGACACTCGATTCCTCTGATGATGTGAAGGATTCGTTCTATGAGGAGTTAGACTCCGTGATCAAGGCAGTTCCAAAATCTGACTACATTTATATGCTCGGTGATTTCAATGCTCGTGTGGGCAAGGACTCGAGTTCATGGCCAGTGTGCCTCGGAAAATACAACATCGGTCGCATGAATGAAAATGGGACAAAGGCTGCTGGAGCATTGCACCAGTAATGACCTATGTATTACAAACTCCTTTTTTAAAACAAAAGAGATGCATAAGGTCACATGGAAACATCCAAGATCCGGCCATTGGCACCAGCTGGACTTCATCATCACACGGAGACAACATCTGAACCATATATCATTGACTCGAAGTTACCACAGTGCTGACTGTGATACGGATCATTCTTTGGTTGTTGCAAGGGTTAGACTGAGACCAAAGAGAATCTACACAGCTAAACACAAATCTAGCCCCAGGATTAATATTATTAACACTCATGATCCTGAAAAGTGCTTTCAGTTTCAACAGCAACTTGAAGACGCTTTCACTGATACACCAGAAAATTGTACAGTAAATGAAAAGTGGGGTCAAATTAAGGAAACTCTTTATAAAACTGCCGTAGGGGTTTACGGCACTGTGGATCATAAGAGGCAGGACTGGTTTGCGGCAAACAGCGAGACTCTGCAGCCCTTGATTGATAAGAAGAAGAAAGCTCTCTTAAGAAACAAGGAAAGACCAACGCGCAACACTCTGAGTGAGCTAAGGCAAGCTAGGAAGGATGTGCAAAAGGCTGCCAGGCAGTGTGCAAATGATTATTGGATCAAGTTATGTGAGTCCATTCAAATCGCAAGTGATAAGGGAAACATAAGAAGCATGTATGAAGGAATAAAGAAAGCCTGTGGTCCAGTGATCAAAAGAAGTGCACCATTGAAAACCTTGACTGGAGAAATCATCACTGATAAGAAACAGCAGATGGACAGATGGGTAGAGCACTATTTGGAGCTTTACTCAAGTGAGACCAAACTAGCGGATGATGCCCTCAACGCCATAGAGGCTCTACCAACTCTTGACCACCTGGACACACTTCCCACCATAACAGAAGTTAAGTGTGCTATAAATGAACTTGCATCTGGCAAGGCTCCAGGTAAGGATGGGATTCCAATAGAGGTTATCAGGAGTGGGCAAGACACACTCACTATACAGATCCACCAGCTAATAGAGCTATGCTGGCGTGAAGGACAAGTCCCACAGGATTTCAAAGATTCAAGCATCATAACACTGTACAAGAACAAGGGCGATCGGAGCGACTGCAACAACTATAGGGGTATCTCACTTCTGTGTATTGTTGGAAAAGTATTTGCCAGAATTGTTCTGCGCAGACTTCAAGTCCTAGGAGATCAAGTCTACCCCGAATCACAGTGTGGCTTTCGACAGAACCGGTCTACCACTGATATGATATTCTCATTGCGACAAATGCAAGAAAAATGCCGTGAACAGAATCAACCACTGTTTATTGCCTTCATCGACCTCACAAAGGCATTTGATTTGGTCAGTCGTGAGGGTCTGTTCAAGGCACTAAAGAAGATTGGCTGCCCACCAACTCTTCTGTCCATTGTGGAATCGTTCCACACAGGCATGAAGGGTATAATCAAGTTTGATGGTGCAACTTCTGAAGAATTTGAAATCAAGAGTGGAGTTAAGCAAGGTTGTGTACTAGCTCCCACCCTCTTTGGAATATACTTTTCACTTCTACTGAAATATGCCTTTCGTGATCAGGATGGTGGTATATACATTCACTCACGCTCAGATGGCGGCCTCTACAATGCTCAGAGATTGAAGGCTAAGACCAAAATTAGGAGGGTACTGATCAGAGAGTTGCTTTTTGCAGATGATGCTGCAGTTACGACCCACTCTGAGGAAGAATTGCAATGTCTACTATCTGCATTCTCCAATGCTTGTTCTGAATTTGGTTTAACAATTAGCAAAAAGAAGACACAGATTATGTCACAAGGTGCACATGGGGTACCATCAATCTTTATTGACGACGCCGAACTAGAGATAGTAGACCATTTTACATATCTAGGATCAGTGGTAAATAGCAAATTATCCCTAGATCAGGAAATCAACATCCGGATTGGTAAGGCAGCAACAACAATGAACAGGTTAAGAAAAAGAGTCTGGGAGAACAGGAAGCTTACTGCCAAAACAAAAGTCCTTGTCTATCAAGCCTGTGTCCTTAGTACTCTTCTCTATGGCAGTGAAACCTGGACAACTTACTCACACCAAGAGAAAAATTTAAACAGCTTTCATATGCGGTGTCTGCGAAGAATTCTTGGTATTAAGTGGCAAGACAAAATCACAAATACTGAAGTATTGGAAAGATCAGGTTGTGTGACAGTTTATTCCATGCTCAGTCTTCGTAGACTTAGATGGATAGGACATCTTAGGAGGATGGATGATGGTAGAATACCAAAGGATATCTTTTTTGGTGAATTACAGATGGGTAAGAGATCTCAGGGTCGGCCTCTACTACGATACAAAGATGTGTGTAAGCGGGACATGATTGATACAGGCATTGATAATGCACATTGGGAGCAAGTCGCCGCTGAACGTGTTGCATGGAGGGCAAACATCAGAAATGGAATAAAGACAAAGGAGAAAATTATTGCAGATAAGTCACACACCGAGCGTTTGAGACGTAAGATGGTGCATGATGGTGGAAATGACCACGTGTTCACATGCACCCACTGTGAACGGACATTTACAGCGCAAATTGGCCTTATCAGTCACACTCGCTACCGCCATAGGTAAAAGTTATTATGCCTTTTTAAAGCACAAACTATCGTCTTAAGACGGCAAGGTGCCAGTGAAAGAGTTTATAAATACTTGTAATTTGTTATTAACAGTTTTATTGATTCTCCATGTTTCTTCCATTTAACAGTACTGATTAGAGCTAAATTATCTACATTTGGTACTAGATTTAATTTCTTTTCAATTCTACAAGTTTCTTAATGCAATGAAAACCTCTCAAACATTATCTAAAGTAAACCTTGGTTGTTTTTTTGTTTTTTTTAGAAAATCACCAACAGAATGACCCATCATCAACAAAGACAGAACACTCACAAGCCATCAGATCTGGAAGTGCATAATGATGCGGCAAAGATTCTGGAAGAAATTCTAGAAAAGCACTTAGAGAAGAATCTCCAGGTGCCACGTAAAGTTCGTCGGAACAAAACAGACCCCAATTCTGAGACAGTCATTACAAATCTAAGTGGATCTGAAAATGCGTTAATGAGAATACAAATTAAACCATACAGGCATAGTAAATCTTTAGATGAGACGCTTTCAGATAATCAAGTAAACCATCTGAAAAGTAAGACTTCTCAAAGAAACATTAGAAATAAACAACATTCTGGTTCTGATTCATCCATCGACACAGACGATGAGCAGGTGCATGGGCCAAGAAAACACAGAAAGAAAAGCCTCTTAAAGAGGGCTAAAGAAAGAATTCTCCAGACATTTCGCAGAGATCAGAAAGAACCATCTGCCAAAACCACAGACAGAAACAAGGCTGACTCAACACCTTCCATTAAGCATTCACTGAAAAACAAACAAGCAGGAGAATCTACACATGAAGTACATTCACAAGAAAAAGCATTTGTTGAAAAAGACAAAAATACAGAAGAAAGATCAAGTGGCAGTAATGGACATTCAATAGAGCATTCTTCTAGAAAACAGTTGTTGATTGATTCCTTTGTACGGATTGAAAAATCAGGGAGAACAAGTAAGTAGCATACAATATGTTCATCATCATTATATATGCCATATCATTCTTCTTCTTACAGTCCTTGCTGTGCGGTGTTGGTGATCATGTCTGCTCACTGCCTTCTGTCTCACGTACTGTCAATCATTTCCTCCATTCCATGATGTCAAACTGTCTAGCATCTTCTCTCTTGGTCTCCCCATGACTCCCCTCCCCTCCAACATTACAGTTGTGACAACAAACTCCAGGTTTCTTCTTCTCATGACATACCCAAAGAATGTGGACTGTCTTCTTCTGATGTGAGTAACCAGCTCTCTCTGTGAGGTAACTTCCTTGAAGATATCCTCATTACTTTTTCTAGCCATCCAAGATGTTCTCATCATTCTTCTTTAGTTCATAACAATCTATTCTTTTAGTGAATTTAAGCACAGAAGCCATAAACAATATGATGCAGGATTTATTGCCTGGCATATCTCACGACATCTCTTAGGGTGCATACTGTATATTTATACATCATATGAAGTGAACTGGCAAGATCGAAGGGAACAGACCAAGAGGAAGACCTAGAAGCAAATACCTGGATGGCTTGGCCTCGTGGCATGGTCGAGACAGAAACACTGAGCTGATCCACGACTCTGATGATCGAGTGAGA
Organism: Cepaea nemoralis; assembly: GCA_014155875.1. Lineage (NCBI taxonomy): Eukaryota > Metazoa > Mollusca > Gastropoda > Stylommatophora > Helicidae > Cepaea > Cepaea nemoralis. The sequence continues at coordinate 11,669 of JACEFZ010002582.1, forward strand.
TGGCAAAACATGACCACCCACGCTTAGCGGCATGGCACATGATGGATGGATGGATGGATGAAGTGAATAAATAAATAACACTTAAGCTGTAACAATTAAATAGACATAGTCACAGATATTCTTTGAATAACTCAAAACTGTGTATGTCCATCATTAAATTTAGTTTTAAAAAAAAATCCCAATGCTGTTTTGAATCTTTAATATCCAAGCTCGTTTGTCCTCAAATAGTATTAAAAATGTCCACAAAACTGGAAATGTTCTTGTGGGCTTGGTTCTTGGTGGCTTGGAACAATTCTACTCATATGTTCTTGGTGATGATTGTTATATTGTACACATACTGGTTGGAGAGAACCAGGTCTAAAATTAGTGTACCATAAAAAAATGTAATGTAGGACGTAAACGGCAGTAGAAGTCTATCAAGTTGTGATGTCGATAAGCTTAGCTTCAATGTCTCTTTTATTCGATTACAACATTTGTGGATGTAAGAAGGAAATATATTATTTGTCAAATCCCTATTGCCATTCTCAAACATGGACCCTAACAAAAGATCAAGAATGAAGAATTCATGTGAAATGAGGAAGTTAAGAAAAATAGTTGAGATCACAAAAAGAGACTGAATCCAAAAAAAGATGAAAATGATGTGGGAACATCCTCAAGCATGCGTTAGTATAAAGATAGGATCTGGCCCAAGAGAGAAAACTAGCTCTATCACAATATTTAATAACACAACACAGGATGTACACTTGAATTATGATTAGAGTAGACATTTCATTGAACCTTAACACTGAGTTTTTGTAGCCAGCTGTAATTTTTGTCCCAACAGGGGGGCTCAGTGACAACCAACCTCATACCTTTGACTCAAGAACAGGCCGTCTTAGAAGGCTTCAGTATAGAGATGATATTGGAGCTAGTGTTCAGAATTATTCTTCTGGGGAGGGACAGCTGTCTACTGCTCAGACTTCAGACACAAGCAGTAACCTATACCCAGAACAGTCAATTGCTTTTCCAAAGGGCTTGTATGAAAAGATGCCTTCGAAACCAGAACATTCTAGCACTCTTCCTCCAGCGACGCAGTCAATGTCATATGATCAGGAATATTCCCAAGACGAAACGAGTGATGTACAAAGTCTGTATCCCTCGTCAGTGCCAATCATTATATCAGAATGTAAAGGTGCTGTGCTTTCACATGATAGATCTCCAAGTCCATCGTCACAGAGATTGAATGTAGCAACAGAAGAGCCAGGAAGTATCACTAGAGCCACATCAGGTTCATCCAGCGGCCTTCTCCAACCAGAAGGCATCAGTAATGGACCGGCTGTCAGAATGTTATACAGAGCACACAGTAATGTGCCTTGACAGCCCAGGAGAGGACATTCAGTTCATGGACATTGACAACTCTGTGGTCACAGTTAGGAAAAGCAGTTCAGGCGTTGTAGACCTTGTGGGAGCACTACATATAACTGAGGCTCATTTTCCAGATGGCGAAGAATTCCTGAGGCGACCACATAGGTCACCTGGTGGCATTCATTCCAGAGACCCAGACATTGTTCAGTCAGCTGTTTTAGCACAAGGACAATATGATAGTTCTGTGGCAACATTAGGTGTTCCTTCTGTACATCCAGCGATTGTCTCAGTTAGTCCCCAGGAATCCTTGTTAGGTAAGTGGTTTCCGTTTATTAATTGTTTGCTTTTTCCAGAACTGAATATCACTTTGAACATATCTGTTAGTTAGTTAGTTAGTCTATATATTATCTTCATTGCACATTGAACCATTTGGTCTATAAGTACTTGAATCCCCGCCCCAGTATCTCCCTCGGCATGTAACCGCTGACGACAGTATTTCTGTGTTGGTTGACTATTCTTCTTTAGCCACCTATATGGCACTCTTGTCTGGCCTCACCCCTTTGACCTGGTGTTCTTGCAGCCTGGTCAAGGTTGCAGATTCACAGTCATCGCTTGATTCGTTCAATTATCCCGCCTCTCTGAGGGCGTTTGGGAGGGATTTGGATGTTCCACAGAAGCCTGGCCCGCAAACCTATCAGCTTGTTATTTCATTCCTAACACTTTGAAAATATCCTTGCATACTCAGTGTCCCTCATCTGATATTTAAAAATATGCATGCTGATTGTTCCTGGTTTGTGTTTATTTATCTACACAGCCCTTATGTTAACTCTCCTCTGCCTGTGTGTCATCCTCTATCTTTTATTATACATTTCGTGCTACCCTTGGCTGTAGAGGTACCTTATGGTCTTAGTTGACTTTGAGAGTTTCATATACAAACACACTCTTTATTTTCCAGACCAAAGCCATTGGGTCACCTTACAGATGACAGAGCATCAGACGTCCAATTTAAAAGAAGGATATGCTGTCTGTCCGCCATAAGACATTATTGTGTCATAGTTAACTCCATATTCTACCAGCCAAACTCTGGTTGCCTCATTGGCTGCTATACCCTCAACCACATAGAAATAATTGGGGTTGATCTAATGCTAAAGGAGTTAAAAATCAAAATTTACAACATATACAGCCCAGCATCTAAAGATCTAGCACTATCAAGCATGGAAATAATGATTCCAACTGCATAATACTTGGAGACTAGAATAGCTGCTCAGAAAGATGGCGATCTACAGACACCGATAACAGGAGATAACAGAAAAATAGAACAGAAAAAAAACAGAAACAGAAACAAGTATTTTGGTACTCTACACCCTCTCCATTTGAGGACAAACTCTTTGTGGATGTCAACAAGCTTAAGTTGACTGCTGCTTTCTTTGAATTTATTTATGCTGACCGCTGAAGGTGGATGAAGAAGAAGAACATCCTCAACCTGTAAACGTTAATTTATCCCCTGAATGTTTTTGTCGATCTCACTATCAGTGGTTGTATGAATATTTTCTAGTCTTCATCTTCTCATGGCTTTACTTCAAGATTGAGAACATCTGTCTTATGTGTGTAGTGATTATCTTTTGTACTTTGTTGCTTTTTCTGGAATTTTAACTTTATGGTGCAAAAAATATGTCTTTTCCTGGTAGGAATTCTCGCATTTGCTTATTGTTTGTTCTGAAAAAAGGCTGGATGGACACATAATCAGACTGCAATTTGTTTCCTTCACTCTGTGATTACCAGCTCTTGTGGGAGTTTTAGTTTGTTTCCTTCACTTTGTGATCTACAAATGTTGTGGGAGTTTTAGGTTGCTTCCTTCACTTTGTGATCTACAAATGTTGTGGGAGTTTTAGGTTGCTTCTTTCACTATGTGATCTACAAATGTTGTGGGAGTTTTAGGTTGCTTCTTTCACTATGTGATCTACAAATGTTGTGGGAGTTTTAGGTTGCTTCTTTCACTATGTGATCTACAAATATTGTGGGAGTTTTAGTTTGTTTCCTTCACTTTGTGATCTACAAATGTGGGAGTTTTAGTTTGTTTCCTTCACTTTGTGATTTACAAATGTTGTGGGAGTTTTAGGTTGCTTCTTTCACTATGTGATCTACAAATGTTGTGGGAGTTTTAGGTTGCTTCTTCACTATGTGATCTACAAATTTTGTGGAGTTTAGTTTGTTTCTTTCACTTTTGATCTACAAATGTGGGAGTTTTAGATTTGTTTCCTTCAACTTTGGTGATTCTACGAAATGTGGGAGTTTTAGTTTGTTACCTTCAATTTGTGATCTACAAATGTTGTGGGAGTTTTAGGTTGCTTCTTTCCACTATGTGATCTGACAAATGTTGTGGGAGTTTTAGGTTGCCTTCTTTCACTATGGGATCTAACAAAGTTTTTGTGGGAGTTTTAGTTCTGTTTCTTTCACTTTGTGGAGTCTACACATGTGGGAGTTTTTAGTTTGTTTCTTAACTTTGTGATCTACTGTGGGAGGTTTAGGTTGTTTCCTTCACTTTGTGATCTACAAACAATGTTGTGGGAGTTTTAGGTTGCTTCCTTCACTTTATGATCTACAAATGTTGTGGGAGTTTTAGTTTGTTTCCTTGACTTTGTGATCTGTAAATGTTGTGGGAGTTTTAGTTTGTTTCCTTCACTTTGTGATCTACAAATGTTGTGGGAGTTTTAGGTTGCTTCCTTCACTTTGTGATCTACAAATGTTGTGGGAGTTTTAGTTTGTTTCCTTGACTTTGTGATCTACAAATGTTGTGGGAGTTTTAGGTTGTTTCCTTCACTTTGTGATCTACAACTGTTGTGGGAGTTTTAGGTTGCTTCCTTTACTTTGTGATCTACTGTGGGAGTTTTAGTTTGTTTCCTTCACTTTGTGATCTACAAATGTTGTGGGAGTTTTAGGTTGCTTCCTTCACTTTGTGATCTACAAATGTTGTGGGAGTTTTAGTTTGTTTCCTTGACTTTGTGATCTGCAAATGTTGTGGGAGTTTTAGTTTGTTTCCTTCACTTTGTGATCTACAAATGTTGTGGGAGTTTTAGGTTGCTTCCTTCACTTTGTGATCTACAAATGTTGTGGGAGTTTTAGTTTGTTTCCTTGACTTTGTGATCTGCAAATGTTGTGGGAGTTTTAGGTTGCTTCCTTCACTTTGTGATCTACAAATGTTGTGGGAGTTTTAGGTTGCTTCCTTCACTATGTGATCTACAAATGTTGTGAGAGTTTTAGGTTGCTTCCTTCACTTTGTGATCTACAAATATTGTAGGAGTTTTAGGTTGCTTCCTTCAGTATGTGATCTACAAATGTTGTGGGAGTTTTAGTTTGTTTCCTTGACTTTGTGATCTACAAATGTTGGGGGAGTTTTAGGTTGTTTCCTTCACTTTGTGATCTACAAATGTTGTGGGAGTTTTAGGTTGTTTCCTTCACTCTGTGATCTACAAATGTTGTGGGAGTTTTAGGTTGCTCCCTTCATTTTGTGATCTACAAATGTTGTGGGAGTTTTAGTTTGTTTCCTTCTCTTTGTGATTTCTAACTGTTGTAGTAGTGGTAGTTTGTGTCCTTCACTTTGTTATTAGTTTGTTTCCTTCACTTTGTGATCTCCAACTGCTATGGGGTTTACAGTTTGCACAGCTTGCACACAGGATCTCCTGTTTTGCACCCGTGTCTGAGAATATTTGGTTTCAGTCTCACTACCCAAGAGATCAGGAGGGTGCGTTATTTAATAAAACCATTGGTTCTTGGAAACATGTCTCTGGATTCAAAATCAAGAGCTTCTGAGATTGAGGCTGACATCATAACCTCTCAAACACTGCTACTTTGGATTATGCAATGAATAAGTATATTCATTTAAAACATTCAGATCATGTGATTATCTATCTGTTACATAAACTGCACTAAAAAATAGTAGGATCCTTATGATATAATTTACGTATATGAAGTTAAGTTCTTATAATTAATTTCTTTGTCTTTTCTGTATGTAGATGACTAGGCTGGATCAGATTAAGATATCAGAATAAGATTACGATAAGGTCAAGGAATTTTCCTAGCACTAAGGACATCTGTAGTAGTCAAAAGAAATTAAGCTTAGCACCAAATCTGGAGTATTCAATTCTAATGTTGAAATCAATACTTGTATATGAATTGGAAACATTCAGAACAATGAAAACGAATTAGAAATAAACAACAAACATTATTATTTGGTGCCTGTGGATAATAGAAGGAATAAAATGGTATGACAGAATCACCAACATGGATCTCACTGGAGAGAACTAGACAAAATACCAGTGAACCAAGAGGTGAAGAAAAGTCGCTGGTGCTGGATAGGATATACATTGAGAAAACCTGGGAATAGTATAAATAGACAAGCCTTTTGTCTGGAATCCATGGGGTAAAAGAAACAGAGGCAGACCTAAAAATCACATGGTGAAGAGAAGTAGAAACAGAAATGAATAATATAATATGGGGAGGGCATGGATAGCGCTGCAACATGGGATAGATAACGGTAGGAGGGCTGGGAGTGAGTGGGTTGAGGGCCTGGGGGCCAAGGGGAATATTGGGTGAAAGGAGAAAAGGATTAACAGGCAACTCGAGGTCAGCATGGATGAATGGATAAGAACATGTGCTCTTAAACATCTGGTATCTGCAGCCTACCTTGTTCCAGACATACTGGTTATCCTTTCTTCTGGAGTAAACAAGGCAAGGCATGGGTAACACATGTTCTCTGAATTCATGCCCAGGCATTGTGCGATGGAATTCTAGCTCTAGTTCCAATCCATATACTTTCGTCTGTAAAGATGGCAAGATGCCACTTACTACTGTGCTGATGCCGAGGTAAGGGTTCAACCCCTACACTGGACAGTTGGACTAAAATGTTGACCTCTCGTCCTTGACTTGGGGGTGTAAATTACATGTACCTCTGAAGCTGGAGTGGGTTCGTCTGATGGCGATGGACACTGTTAATAGGAAAAGCTAATCCACATGCAAAGTTGAGTCCAGCATTAATAGAAGTAGTATGTGTGGACTACGCTTGAGTTCAACACGAGCAAGCGCTTAAAAAAAAAAGGGCCAGCTAGTTTCTAAGTATCAAGTATTCTCTGCCAGACATGAGTTAATGTATTTAGTTTACTATACCTTGATCATCAAGGGGGACCACCAGCACAAACTGTAGCAGACAAGTGCTGACAGAGAGGCTTTGTACTGAGAAGATTGCCCTGAAACTGATAGCCATGGGAGATTTATACTCAGCTTCTGCCTCAGACCAGGAAGCAGGGGGAGCTGCTGCGGCACAGTCATGTAAGTACCCGTCTTTTTTTAAAAACATGACTAGGCTTCTTTATTGGAGGTAATAGAAAAATAAGGGTTTTTAAATTCAAGATAATGGACTTCATTGCACCAGGTTTTTTCCCATAAGGATCAGTTTCTTTCTGTAGGGTTGGCTGACAAAAGCATCACATAAAACACAAACTCTGTAGCTCCAGCAATGACCCCCGGGAGTCACGGAGAAAACTGCAATTGTGAACCAAATGACATAGCCTCAAATCAAACCGATGTCCTTCAGGGTGTGAAGCAGGCGGCTAACCTACTTTGCCACAGAGGCTTCCGCAGGAGATAATTAAATAAAAAGGTAGTTCCATGACCGATACGACCATTGAGGTGTGTAGCGATTCACATATTATAGGCCATGACATAATGAGATGAGGTGGTCGATTCTCTGTCTTGCCACCTTTTTTTCCAGACAATTCCCAGAAAATTTAAAATTGACTGGTACCCATTTTTATGAAACCTCTAGAGCTGTATGCTCAGGAAAAAGAAATCTTGCCTTTGCCAGGGATTGAACCAAGACCACTAATTGGCAGGAAAGCATACATGCTGGTAAAAATGTTTTTCCTTCTTCTTCACCTCCTTCTTCTTCATCTGAAATGTTTGGTTTGGACATTAACGCGTTGTGCCTGTTTATAGCAGAGCTATGATAGTTGGGTTTTGGTGAATACATCTGACTTTTTCAGGCAATTGTTGACAAATATGTTATTTTTCATCTTCTTAGCCTTGTTCTCAAGCATTCAGAAGCCCATGATATCCTTTAAAGTTAATTGTTTTTGTTATGGTTCAAACATTGTCTGGGTTTTCTTTCTTCAGTCAAATGATATGTAGTGATTCATGCAAGTGTTCATAAGCTGTTGAGTTGCTCCATGTAGTGATATATGCAAATGTTAGCTATTGGGTTGTTCCATGTAGTGATATATGCAAATGTTAGCTATAGAGTTGTTCCATGTAGTGATACTATAGAGTTGCTCCATGTAGTGATATATGCAAGTGTTAGCTATTGAGTTGCTCCATGTAGTGATATATGCAAGTGTTAGCTATTGAGTTGTTCCATATAGTGATATATGCAAGTGTTAGCTATAGAGTTGTTCTGTTCGATGTAGTGATATATGCAAGTGTTAGCTAGTGAGTTGTTCCATGTAGTGATATATGCAAGTGTTAGCTATTGAGTTGTTCCATGTAGTGATACTATAGAGTTGTTCCATGTAGTGATATATGCAAATGTTAGCTATTGAGTTGTTCCATGTAGTGATATATGCAAGTGTTAGCTATTGAGTTGTTCCATGTAGTGATACATACAAGTGTTAGCTATTGAGTTGTTTTATGTAGTGATATATGCAAGTGTTAGCTAGTGAGTTGTTCCATGTAGTGATATATGCAAGTGTTAGCTATTGAGTTGTTCCATGTAGTGATATATGCAAGTGTTAGCTAGTGAGTTGTTCCATGTAGTGATATATGCAAGTGTTAGCTATTGAGTTGTTCCATGTAGTGATACTATAGAGTTGTTCCATGTAGTGATATATGCAAGTGTTAGCTATTGAGTTGTTCCATGTAGTGATATATGCAAGTGTTAGCTATTGAGTTGTTCCATGTAGTGATACATGCAAGTGTTAGCTATTGAGTTGTTCTATGTAGTGATATATGCAAGTGTTAGCTATAGAGTTGTTCCATGTAGTGATATATGCAAGTGTTAGCTATTGAGTTGTTCCATGTAGTGATACATGCAAGTGTTAGCTAGTGAGTTGTTCCATGTAGTGATACATGCAAGTGTTAGCTAGTGAGTTGTTCCATGTAGTGATATATGCAAGTGTTAGCTATTGAGTTGTTCCATGTAGTGATATATGCAAATGTTAACTATTGAGTTGTTCCATGTAGTGATATATGCAAGTGTTAGCTATTGAGTTGTTCCATGTAGTGATATATGCAAATGTTAACTATTGAGTTGTTCCATGTAGTGATATATGCAAATGTTAACTATTGAGTTGTTCCATGTAGTGATATATGCAAGTGTTAGCTATTGAGTTGCTCCATGTAGTGATATATGCAAATGTTAGCTATTGAGTTGTTCCATGTAGTGATATATGCAAATGTTAGCTATTGAGTTGTTCCATGTAGTGATATATGCAAATGTTAGCTATTGAGTTGTTCCATGTAGTGATATATGCAAATGTTAGCTATTGAGTTGTTCCATGTAGTGATATATGCAAGGTTTAGCTATTGAGTTGTTCTATGTAGTGATATATGCAATGTTTAGCTATTGAGTTGTTCTATGTAGTGATACATGCAAGTTTTAGCTATTGAGTTGTTCTATGTAGTGATATATGCAAGTGTTAGCTATTGAGTTGTTCCATGTAGTGATATATGCAAGTGTTAGCTATTGAGTTGTTCTATGTAGTGATATATGCAAGTGTTAGCTATTGAGTTGTTCTATGTAGTGATATATGCAAGGTTTAGCTATTGAGTTGTTCTATGTAGTGATACATGCAAGTTTTAGCTATTGTATTGTTCCATGTAGTGATACATGCACATATTTAACTGTCGTGTTGTTCCATGTAATGATACATGCAAGTGTTAAGCTGTTGTGTTGTTCCATGTAGTGATACATGCACATGTTTAACTGTTGTGTTGTTCCATGTAATGATAAATGCACATGTTTAACTGTTGTGTTGTTCCATGTAGTGATACATGCACATATTTAACTGTTGTGTTGTTCCATGTAATGATACATGCAAGTGTTAAGTTGTTGTGTTGTTCCATGTAATGATATATGCACATATTTAACTGTTGTGTTGTTCCATGTAGTGATACATGCACATGTTTAACTGTTGTGTTGTTCCATGTAATGATACATGCAAGTGTTAAGCTGTTGTGTTGTTCCATGTAGTGATACATGCACATATTTAACTGCTGTGTTGTTCCATGTAGTGATACATGCACATATTTAACTGTTGTGTTGTTCCATGTAATGATACATGCAAGTGTTAAGCTGTTGTGTTGTTCCATGTAGTGATACATGCACATATTTAACTGTTGTGTTGTTCCATGTAATGATACATGCAAGTGTTAAGCTGTTGTGTTGTTCCATGTAGTGATACATGCACATATTTAACTGTTGTGTTGTTCCATGTAATGATACATGCAAGTGTTAAGCTGTTGTGTTGTTCCATGTAGTGATACATGCACATGTTTAACTGTTGTGTTGTTCCATGTAATGATAAATGCACATGTTTAACTGTTGTGTTGTTCCATGTAGTGATACATGCACATATTTAACTGTTGTGTTGTTCCATGTAATGATACATGCAAGTGTTAAGTTGTTGTGTTGTTCCATGTAATGATATATGCACATATTTAACTGTTGTGTTGTTCCATGTAGTGATACATGCACATGTTTAACTGTTGTGTTGTTCCATGTAATGATACATGCAAGTGTTAAGCTGTTGTGTTGTTCCATGTAGTGATACATGCACATATTTAACTGCTGTGTTGTTCCATGTAGTGATACATGCACATATTTAACTGTTGTGTTGTTCCATGTAATGATACATGCAAGTGTTAAGCTGTTGTGTTGTTCCATGTAGTGATACATGCACATATTTAACTGTTGTGTTGTTCCATGTAGTGATACATGCACATGTTTAACTGTTGTGTTGTTCCATGTAATGATACATGCAAGTGTTAAGCTGTTGTGTTGTTCCATGTAGTGATACATGCAAGTGTTAAGCTGTTGTGTTGTTCCATGTAGTGATACATGCACATGTTTAACTGGTGTGTTGTTCCATGTAGTGATACATGCACATGTTTAACTGTTGTGTTGTTCCATGTAATGATACATGTCAAGTGTTAAGCTGTTGTGTTGTTTCATGTAATGATATATGCAATTGTTCATCAGATGTTGTGTTGTTCCATGTAGTGATACATGGATGTGTTAAGCTGTTGAGTTGTTCCATGTAGTGATACATGTACATGTTTAACTGTTGTGTTGTTCCATGTGAAGTATTCCCATTGTCAGACTATGGTGGAAGTAACAGTGATCCAATAGCTGGACATTCAAGGTAATGAAGTGGCGTTTGACAGTCTCTCCAGGATGTTTACAAAGGAGAAAAAAAAATAATTGTTATTCATTTCTTCCAGGTTTCATCTGCACCTACTGTTGTTATTTGATTTTCCTGTTATTTTATGGCGCATATGTGAATTAATTCTTATGTTATGGTGTTTTGAACTACACTTATATGTGTCAATTTAAGCATGTTTCTTATTGCAGTTGAATTTTCTAACTGAAATGTGTGAATATTTCAGTACCCCTGACAGATCTGGAAAATGAGATAATTCACTTGTTTGAGAGCTGGCGGAGATCGTTATTCCAGACAGGTGCTGACTTTTCACATCTGCTTTAAGATTTTTATAATTGTGTTTTGTATGCCAGGTCTAACTCTTTCAGTTCTGGAAGATTACGCAGGAGATACCTTGTTTAGGGGTGAGTAACCACATGACAAGTCATTAATACGTTACTTGCAAAGAGACTGCATGCATAGTGAAAGTAGCCACTGACAGTAAGTGTACAGGTCCCTTATTCAGGGAAAGTGACCACTGTAAGTAAGAGTAAAGACCCCTTACATGGGGGGAAGTGACTACTGAGTAATTAAGTAAATATAGAACCTTTTTATGCACACCTTAATTTCATTGGAAATATGATGCTGGACCCATATCTTTGTACACCATTCTGCATTTGGTGAGTGATGTCAGTATCACACAAGTTACTTTCACTTGCCAGGACATTTTCTGGTACCAGCAAGTCCAGATCAAAGCAAAAATTCCAGCCTTGCAGAGCATTTTAACACATAACCACAGGGCCGGAATCGGGATCAAGTTTGGCACTAGAGGAATGATCATGGTAGAGAAAGTAGCAGAGATGTGAGTAAAAGACTGGTCACTATAGATATCCATACTCTTGGACATCTTCTAAGGAAGAATGGAGCACATTTGAGCATGTGTGGGTGCTGTGACATCAATGTTCTGTGACATTAGTGTTCTGTGACATCATCATTCTGTGACATCAGTATTCTAGTGTCATCAGTGTTCTGTGACATCATTGTTCTGTGACATCAGTGTTCTGTGACATCAGTGTTCTGTGACATCAGTGTTCTGTGACATCAAAGTTCTGTGTCATCAGTGTTCTGTGACATCAGTGTTCTGTGACATAAATGTTCTGTGACATCAGTGTTCTGTGACATCAGTGTTCTGTGACATCAGTGTTCTGTGACATCAGTGTTCTGTGACATCAGTGTTCTGTGACTTCAGTGTTCTGTGACATCAGTGTTCTGTGACATCAGTGTTCTGAGACATCATTGTTCTGTGACATCAGTGTTCTGTGACATCAGTGTTCTGTGACATCAGTGTTCTGTGACATCAGTGTTCTGTGACATCAGTGTTCTTTGAAGATTTCTGACTAAAGAAATATTGTTTACCTTCTTTTTAGTGTAATTTAATTTATAAGGTTTGAAGGTATAACTTATAGGCTATTGACGGAGAGTCAGACCCTAGTCTGATATAACTGAGCTACCGTATCTCACCCACTAAACCCAACACCCCACATTGTAAACAGGTCATGACTGAACAGAGCAAATACAGGAATTAGGCCCAGGCTGGTAATGTTTCATCAACAGGTTTTAGGTGTTTAATTGTCAATAGACTCCCACCCAGTTCCCAGGGGGTTCCTAATGCTTTAATGCTGGGACCTTGTGTGTGTGAAATCTTAGCCGTTATATCCTGACAGCTGTTTATGGTGTAGCTTTGTGTGTGTGAAATCTTAGCCGTTATGGTCAGTTGTTTATGGTGTAGCTTTGTGTGTGTGAAATCTTAGCCGTTATATCCTGTCAGTTGTTTATGGTGTGGCTTTGTGTGTGTGAAATCTTAGCCGTTATATCCTGTCAGTTGTTTATGGTGTGGCTTTGTGTGTGTGAAATCTTAGCCGTTATATCCTGTCAGTTGTTTATTGTGTGGCTTTGTGTGTGTGAAATCTTAGCCGTTATATCCTGTCAGTTGTTTATGGTGTGGCTTTGTGTGTGTGAAATCTTAGCCGTTATATCCTGACAGCTGTTTATGGTATGGAATGTCTGTTTTATTTCTGTTTGTTTATTGCTGTGTTGGTCATTCAGAAAACAATAGAAAACTACCGAATGAAACTTGCCAAGAAATTTCAAACAGCCCACAAATGCTGGGGTTGACTGTGATGTAATGTAAAGGATATGCAACTAACAATTTTATTGCTGTATAATACCAGAAGAATTAGTATATTCATGAGAGACATGTTGGAATATAGCTTGAGAAATCCGCATAAGAGTGTTCTTGTTATATCAGTGTACTGATGGGAGACATGTTGGAATATAGCTTGAGAAATCAATGTTTTTGTTATTCTTGTTGTGTACTGAAGAGAAACATGTTGGAATACAGCTTGAGAAATCAATGTTCTTGTTATATCAGTGTACTGATGAGAGAAAGATGTTGTAATACAGCTTGAGAAATCTGCATAAGAATGTTCTTGTTATATTGGTGTACTGAAGAGAAACATGTTGGAATACAGCTTGAGAAATCAATGTTCTTGTTATATCAGTGTACTGATGAGAGAAAGATGTTGTAATACAGCTTGAGAAATCTGCATAAGAATGTTCTTGTTATACTCCAGCATCCAAGTTTTCATAAATTGGTTTTCACAAAGTATAATATGTTTGGCTGTAAAGGAGATAAATGTATATGAATACAGCCTAAATCTGGCACACATTTACAATCTGAATAAATTTAGATAATTGCTTTGGAACATTATTTTCTGTAGATGCTTACATGTTATCTTAAAATTTGTTTTTAGCTTGATGAATCATTTGAAGAAGCTACGCAGCAGACTGTCCAAGAAGCTTACCAACGTTTTAACAGCACAGTCACAAATTCCATGGGCAGTGAATTGAGCTGGGATCATGTGGCTTTTCTGTTCTACACAACTAAAGGGGTTGTGTCTGCTGTTGGACAGGGATCCAGAACAGCAAAACGGGTCAAAGAGTTCACTCTTCAGTACATCACTGATACATTTGCTTCCTGGATCATCAATCAGGGTGGATTTGTAAGTGTTTTTAAAAGTTATGGTATGCATTTATGTAGAAATCTGGCTTGCATTTAAAACCTGAGTAAATTTAGATAATTGCTTATGAATAAAATATGTTTTTGGAAGTGAAAGCAGCCATTGTAATATTGACAACATCCTTCCTGGCATGCTGATTGGTGTACACAAGTATGTGTCTAGCACCAGACGCTCAATACTTTTTAAGGGTCCTTCACTTACTGACTACTTATATGAGTACTGCCTCAATCTGGTACACAGGGAAAACCTGAATCATTTAGATAAATGTAGATAAATACTGCCTCAATCTGGTACACAGGGAAAACCTGGATACATTTAGATAAATGTAGATGAATACCGCCTCAATCTGTCACACAGGGAAAACCTGGATCATTTAGATAAATGTAGATAAATACTGCCTCAATCTGGTACACAGGGAAAACCTGGATACATTTAGATAAATGTAGATAAATACTACCTCAATCTGGTACACAGGGAAAACCTGGATACATTTAGATAAATGTAGATGAATACCGCCTCAATCTGTCACACAGGGAAAACCTGGGTCATTTAGATAAATGTAGATAAATACTGCCTCAATCTGGCACACAAGGAAAACCTGGGTACATTTAGATAAATGTAGATGAATACTGCCTCAATCTGGCACACAGGGAAAACCTGGGTACATTTAGATAAACGTAGAGGAATACTGCCTCAATCTGGCACACAGGGAAAACCTGGGTACATTTAGATACATGTAGATGAATACTGTCTCAATCAGGCACACAGGGAAAACCTGCGTACATTTAGATACATGTAGATGAATACATAAGTGGAGGGGTAGAGGTATCCACTCTCAAATGAGAAATAAGATGCTGTCTTCCCTGATTAGCTTACGGGACACCCTTGGGCAAGGTGGAGTACCTATTTAGTCCCCCACCCACTCCGATCAGGGTCGCGTAAAACCACAGGAGTAGTGGTGGATGGGGTTGAGGATCAACAACAGATAGTTGTTGGTTGTGGTCTCAAGTCTGATTGACAGTAGTCAAAAGGATCTCTTATAGAGACACTGTAACATCACTGCCAAGAAGGAAAGCAATGGCTAACGACCTTCTTGTCATATGCCTCACATGTCATGTCATGTCACAGTTTACACGAGATAGACGGCTGTGAACACACATCACCAACACCTCACAGCGTGGATTATAAGAAGATGAAGATGAATACAGCCTTAATCTGGCACATATTTACAATCTGAATATATTTAGATAAATAATTATGAATACAGCCTAAATCTTGTTATGGCTAGCATTGCTTTTGTCTTGTAACTATGGCCAACCAATTACCGGTACACACACATGCATTTTATGTTCATCCACTGGGGCAGTCCTCTGTAGTTTTTACTCTTTTCTGTCATCATATCTGGTGACATTACACATCCTTGTCTTAAATCTCTCTTGATTGGATGATACTGACATATTTTGTTATATATTGTTATGGCAGCTTTTTGTTTCCAGTATTTTCTTACAAGTCTAAGGTCTTTCTCGGTCTGCAAGTATATTTATCATGTCGACATATCTCACTCAATTGAAAGCCTCTGTGTAGCCAATTAAGCAAAGATGTTGGTCTTTGTTTATGTCTGTCAAATGCTCTTTTAATGTTCTCAGCAAATACACAGCATTTGTTGTACCCTTGCCTTCTTCAAGCCCACATTCTTCTTCTATTATGTCTGGTTGTATTTTTTTTCTAACCTTTTGTTTGATGATTCTTAACAAAATGTTTGTGATGTGGCTCATTATATTAATTGTTCCATGTAATATGACTCATTATGCTACTTTTTTAAGTTCATCACATACTAAGGCTCCTGATTTCTTCAGGATTACTAAAAACAGATTTATATAAGTCATTAGGCATGAACCAAGTATCTAATATTCATTTCCATAGCTTGGTGACATAGTCTATTTCATATTCTTCTAAGCAATCAGGAAGTCAACTTCTGATTTCTGGTGTTGTCTGGACCTGGGAAGCTTACAAAGAAATTGCCCCCTGAACACTTTCCTGCTATGGGTCTATGATATGATAGGGCCATCATATGTTGTAATTCTGAATGCACGGAGGAATAGGTGGCAATCTTTCGCTCACTTAGCAGGCAATGAGCTCAGACATTGAACCCTTGTCTAATCAGGCTCAGGACATTATCAGTGCAGTTTCCTGTCAATTTCATTAACGGGGTTTTGCCAGATTTAATATTGTTAAGGCATTCTGAACTTCCATTTTAAAAACTGGTTGTTCTTTTTGGTTAATAGAATATCAAACTGTTCCTCGTGTAAACCGTTGTAAAGGTCTTTCACATTCTCTGACCATGTATCTAAAACCTGATCTATGGCTATTTTGATTTTGTCTTCTTTGGTTTTCAGGTCACCCGTTGGTGTTGGCATTGGCATTCTTTTGATAGTGAATTTATTAATTCTTTTGTATATTATTTCGGTATCTTGGGTATCGTGTTACACAGTTTCATTGCATTTGCCCAAAGCCATGCTTTCTTTTGCCTCTTACATAGTTTTCTAGTTTTTGTTTCTTTGTTCACCAAACTAGTTTTCTCTGTTCTGCATGTTGGACACATTGTAACAAATATTTAACTGTCATTTTAGCAGTTCCACAGTTACATTCATCAGTATTCATTGTTTGAATCTAAGGAAGATAAAATGATAAATGTGTTTCTGTTTTGAGGGCCATGTTGTTGGACAAAGAAGCGCAGGGAAGATAATGTGACACATGTTGTTGTTGTTTCAGGACAGTGTATTGAGCAGTGAAGAATCAGACTTTGATGTAGACTGACTGACTACTGTTGCTGACAGCGTGAAGTTGGGTATATTTCTCTACTAGCCTGGCAGAGGAAAGCTAGGAGCACAACTGAATATTACCATGAAGCTGAGGTAAAATTAGAGATCATTTAAAAAGCAAATGACATCATGATTTATCTGTATACAGAATCAACAGAATCACATTTGGAGGCAGTTTAGAATGATATACATATGTTGTCCTCACTGTAAGAGAATATATGTAGCTCATATAAGTTAGTCAACTACCTTTGAGACCATTTTGAGACTGACAGATGACATGATGTTGCTCTGCGGCAACAGCAGACATCCAACATACCTCATGAAGGAATTATAATCCATTTGTATTGTTGTATGAGAGGAAAGTTGTAGTTCAGGTAAAAGTAATCCTGCAGTAGTTTTTGTTGAAGGAAAGTGAGATGCTAAAGATCTCAGATATACTGGGTCATGGTTCGTGAGGCAACAAAACTCACACTGACCAAGACTTTGTTGAAGGGAAGTCAGATGTTACAGATCTCAAGTATACTAAGTATGGACCTCTCAGGTCACAGTACCAGAGCTCACACTGAACAAGACTTTGTTGAAGGAACGTCAGATGTTAAGATCTCAAGTACACTATGACATGGACCTCTCAGGTCACAGTGCCAGAACTCATGCTGGACAAGACCTCAGGGCACCTCCTTTTCAAAAATTGAATGGGCTTCCAGGTCGACACGGCCTAAAATGGGAACCAGGAAATGTCTTGGGAAGTAAAGGCCACTGACATGGTACTGACCACATCGCCCACTGAGCTCTGATTGGTCTATTAAAGTACAGGTCTGGCACCATATGCCCAATGTATTTTGAGGCTTGTAAAAAGATGCTTGACTTTACTTGCATTTATATTATAGAAATATCCCTGCTGTCTGTCTTTACCTAAAATCTAGAACAGTTTATGTTATAAAAAGGTGTGGCTCATTTTACCTGTTCAGATCTAGTCTGTGATATCATGTCAACTCACAGAGATCTAGTCTGTGACATCATGTCAACTCACAGAGATGTAGTCTGTGACATCATGTCAACTCACAGAGATGTAGTCTGTGACATCATGTCAACTCACAGAGATGTAGTCTGTGACATCATGTCAACTCACAGAGATGTAGTCTGTGACATCATGTCAACTCACAGAGATGTAGTCTGTGACATCATGTCAACTCACAGAGATGTAAAATGGGTTTCCCTGAGGTAGGTATGCAGTAGGTGGTGAGAACTGGCCACTCTATCTCACATATTTATGATAAACTAAATTTGAAAAACCCAGTGATTTAACACCTCTATTGGATTGTCTGCCATGAGATTGTCTTCACCTCCTATGCTGAAGATTTCATCTCTTGCAGCCATTTAAGCAAAGAAATAAAACTGCGTGTAATCATGCTGTTAAAATGTCAAAGTTGAAGTATTAATGTGATAGCATTTGTGAATATTTTCACAGCGTTGAGTAATGGAATCAAATCATTTTGTTTGATTTACATTTGCTTTTATAAATTTTATTTTGATATGTTGTTGGGTTTGTTTTACATTGTCGTGCCATTCATGAAATTATCAGTGCCTCACTACCATATACTGTTTTTATTTATATTTTAGTGACAGTAAAATTTGGAAGAAAATTTTACTTTATGCATTACTTTTTTCATGTGTCATTAATTGTTTCATTGTATTTTGTTGTCATAATTTACTTTACTGTGTGCAGTAATGAGTTAAACATACAGATAATTGTTTGTTTGTACTTAAAACTGGTTTCTGTTTTCAAAATCAAAACTTTTATAAAATCAAGAAACTGCTTTATTATATACAGTTTGTTTTATATGAATCTTCATATCAAGTGCCCGGCCAGCCATGTTCATGGCTTTCCACAGATCTCAGTCTTTTGTGTTCTGGATCAACTCTGCAGCATCATTTCTCTTGGTCTGCCTCTGCCTTTCTTCCCCTCGATCTTTCCAGTTGTTTTATATGAATGCCTGTGTCAATTTCTTTACAATTAACATTGTTTATTTTACATTGAATAAGTTAGTATAATAATACAAGGGAACCGTAGTGGTGCAGTGACCAGCAGCTTGTCTACTGGCCTGGTGATCATGTGTTTGAATCACATCGAGGCGGTGATTTGTTTCCAGTGATCTGGGCTCCCAGGATCGACCCAGTCTAAAATGTGTCCAGTACATTTCTTTGGAAGTAAAGGCCACCAGTGGTATTGATCGCACTGTTCAGTGAGTGCCAGGTAGGTTAAACATAGGAGTAAGCACTGTATACCCATTATGCCTGACAGTAGAAAACAATACCATCCTTGACCTTACTTTATAATAATGCTATGCTGTGTCACTGGGCAGCTGCAGTAGCTCAGTGGCTTGCACCCTTGCCTCCAGCCTGGCAGTCAAGTGTTTGAATCTACTTCAAGGAGGGGATTGTGCTTTGTTGTTGGCCAGTTCACACTGCCCTAGATGTTTCTTCTTCTTTTCATTTTCATGAGATAATTACTCTGGCTAAGTGGCTAGAATGTCAGGTTCCCATTTGGGAGACCAGAGTTGGATTTCTCCGTAAGGTATTGATGTTTTCTGTTGGGGGGAAAAAAGAAAACCGTAGCCTGCACAGTTTGCAGTTATTGTCCTAAACCAGGCTCCAGACTCCCAACCTCAGAGTTGTAATGTTTGGATAAAAATAGCTCTGTCTTAGCTGGGGAGTGAACCCTGAGAGGCAATGAGACTAACCACTCTGCTACCATGACCCCTGTGTTGCACTATAAAGTACCTAAATGGTACTATGTTATAATAAGTTCAGGACCCTTTTTCACGTCATGTGGTATCATGGTGCTAATCTCACATTGTTTAGACCAATCAGCAATCAGTAGATGGTGTGGTTGATATCCTGCCAGCTGCCTTTACTTGCCAGGCAATTTCCCAGTACCCATGTTATACAGGGGTGTGGTGCTATGCAGCTGAATGTTACCTGGCCTAGCAGTGGGTGTTTATGTGCATAAGTGTTTAGGTGAGATACTTGTGGACAGCACTGGCAAGTGGTGGAAGGATGTTGTGGAAATGTTTAGGTGAGATACTTGTGGACAGCACTGGCAAGTGGTGGAAGGATGTTGTGGGAATGCTTAGGTGAGGTACTTGTGGACAGCACTGGCAAGTGGTGGAAGGATGTTGTGGAAATGTTTAGGTGAGATTCTTTTGGACAGTACTGGCAAGTGGTGGAAGGATGTTGTGGAAATGTTTAGGTGAGATAGTTTTGGACAGTGCTGGCAGGTGGTGGAAGGATGTTGTGGAAATGTTTAGGTGAGATTCTTTTGGACAGCACTGGCAGGTGGTGGAAGGTTGTTGTGGAAACGTTTACGGTGAGATACTTGAGAACAGCGCTGGCAGATGGTGGAAGGATGTTGTGGAAACATTTAGGTGAGATATTTGTGGACACGCTGGCAGGTGGTAAAAGGATGTAATGGAAACTAGTCATAAAAGTGACTCAAAAAAGGATATCTGTAAACTGTCACAAATGTAAGGGTTTTATATTTGTAAACTTGTCATAAGTTGAAGGGTTTTGTATTTTAAAATTTGCTATGAATGGGAGATTAGTAAATATCAACACTTGTTACAGGTGGATGGGTCATTGTATGTGAAAACTTGTCAGAAACTGAATTATTGTGTTTGTAAAAACTTGTCATAGATTGAATAATTTTGTATAAGAAAACTTTTCAAAAGTTGAAGGGTTGTTACATTTTAAAACTTGTCACAAATTGAATGGTTTTTATGTGAAAACTTGCCACAGTATAAGGGTTTTTATGTTTCAAAACTAGTTACAGGTGGGAGGGTTTTATAAACACTTGTCACAGGTAGACAACTCTTATGTGTAGAAATGTGTCTCAGGAGGAGGTTTATATTTGAAAAATACCTCAGTGTCTAGCTGAAAATACATATAGAGTCAACATATACGAAATCTTTATTTTCAAAGGGTTAAGAATTGGGCACGCAGGCCCGTCTGACATTCTGCCCTTCTTCTCTATTTCCTCTCATACATTCTTTCATTCAACATCTCTTATGAAGCAATTCTTCGACAACAAAAGAACAATAAGCATTAAAACGCATGAAAAATAATCAATAATACATGACTCGTTGAAGCAATGTTTAACATGGGCATCATAAATACCCAAGGTGGGTGTAACGTGCCATACATATGGGAATTTTTTGGCTAGTTGTCGTTCGAGATAATTTACCATTATTATTGTCTTTGTTTGCTGTTTTTTTTTCAAAAGGGGGCATGTAGTCTGTCCTGAGGTAGTGTTCAAGCACGTTGCAACTGTATGTATAATTTGAATAACGAAGACACAAACAATAGATTGCACGATTTATTGCCTGGCATATTTCGCTGCATCTCGTCAGGTACATACTGCAGAACTCACACAACTTACGTGAATTTAACTAGATAAATCCTTCAAGTTGAAATATACACAATTTCGCACAGTAATGTCGATTGTCTACCACGGTAATTTTAAGCTGACTAACATGTCTTTCTGTTTACACAATTCTGGCTTGCGTTGATAGATCATAATTGCTTCTGCAAATTTTAACAAGCGAGTATTCTGTGTTCTAAACAACACGCGAAATGCAGTCTCTCTGGACACAACATGGCGACTGGCAACAATGTGCTTGCCGATTGAAGACGCCGGGAGCTTCCGGTGTGTCGGCTCCTCGTGGCTATCATCTCCTGTGTGTTGTATCTTGTTGACCCATTGAGGTATGTGTTCTAACACCCGTTTGTTAAGCTGTCTCTCCGTTCGGCCAATGTAAACGGCCTGGCATCTACATGTGAATTGGTAAATACAATTGTTTGTGGCGTACAGAGGAACAGGCTCTTTGACTGTTGGTGTAGGAATGGGTACGGTTTTACATCTAATGACTGGAGTTGCCGCACAGAATGTTTGACCTACTGCTGTAGTAAGCCGGTCTTGTAGACGTTGCATTACGTCATCCCCTCGAAAGGTTAGCTGGATGAATACCTTGAGTTTAGGGACTGTAGTTACGTCTGCTTTGGGTTTGGGCTGTTGGCAATGGCGCTTTATAAATCCTGTGGAGTACCCATTCAGGTTTAAGACATTCTTCAGAGTTTCAAATTCCTCTGTCAGTGTGTCCTGGGTGCATATCTTTCTAGCACGGTCAAACAAGGTCCGTACTAAGCCCCGTTTGTACTGGACAGGTGTGAAGCTCTGAAAATTTAGGTATTGGCCAGTCCATGTTTCTTTGCGATACACCGATCTTTGAATTGTGCCGTCTGCTCTACGTCTCATTAGAATATCTAGGAACGGTAACGCTTCGTTGTGTTCGTGTTCCATAGATAGAGAGATGTTTTTATGCGTCTTGTTCATTGTGGCCTGAAACGATGTTGCTTGTAGCTCGTCTGTGGTGATGATTAGTATATCGTCCACATAACGCCGGTAAAAGGCCAAGTTGTTGATGTCTGAGGATCTCTTTTCTTCTAAGTGTGCCATGAAGATGTCCGCTAGAATAGGACCAAGAGGACTCCCCATGGCCATTGTTTGTGTCTTCGTTATTCAAATTCACTACGGGAAAACATTGTTTTGTATGTATAATGATTGGTGGTGTCTTTGATTTCTTGTGGAAGATTGTTCCACAACTGAGTGGCAGAGTATGCTAAGCTTGTTTTATATAACTCTATCCTAGATTTAGGGACATGAAGTATATTTAGTCGTTCCAGTGACACAAGCACCAGTTTGTAGGAATTTGATTTACCAACCCAGTGTATAACACTGCCTAATTTAATGACACACTATTTAGCCAGTTTTTATCCAGTTATACACAAGGTATCATCAGGTATTGTTTGTACTTAATTTTAAAAAAAAAGGTATTTTCATTGTAATGTCTTTCAAGTTTTTACATTTTCTTACCTGGCATACTTTATACCATGCCAATAAAAACTCTACAGCTGAAGTGTGTGTGTGTGTGTGCGTGCGTGCGCACGCGTGTGCGTACGCGTGCATATATATCACCTGTATGGTACTGCAGCCCCTAAGGGAAGCAAAGAATGTCACCTACCAAGCCTGTCATAAGAGGCAACTAAGGAGGGCTGGCCTGGGATTGGCCACCTCATGCCACAGAAAACTGGCTACAAAATCTAACCAATCATGAGCAAGTCTACAAAGGACTTGATGTGAGTTGGTTGAGGACCTATGTTCCATTGGCAGGTGACAGGCAGCAAGGGAAGACGAAGAATATGTATGTATCTGGAGGTGCCTGGTCTACAGCCAGCATCAGGGATCATGATGCTCCAGTCCTGTCTGTCGTTTGGTGTATTGATAAAGTTGATGTTGGTTATATTATTAAATGTTGCCCAACTATTTAAATTTTCGTTAAACACTACGTCTTCCTCTGCCTCCCTTGCCATGTACTTTTCCACACATCTTATTTCTGTTTACCACCTCTTTTGTTGATATACCCCATATATTTAATTTAGCTTGTCCTTGTTTTGATGTGTGGTGTTGTCACGCCTGCAACTGTCAGCGTTTGTATTCCTTTATGCCTATGATATTCTTAACATTCTTCTTAAAACCCACATCTTCATTGTCTCTAGTTTCTTCATGATTTCTTTACACTTTGTATAGCTTTCACATCCACACCAAAGAACATGCCAAACAAAACTTTTCAGTAAAAGGAGTTCTGTTCTTAATGTGATATTTTTGTTCTTCATGATGTTTCTCATGTGTTAAGGAGAAAAACATGGCATATATGCATGTGTTTATGTCTGAATGAAAATGATTTGGGCACAGTATGAGAAGAAATAAACTAGAGAACTTGGTGACAACTGTCAAGATTGAAGGGAAAAACAATGAGAAGGCACAGAATTAAATACCTGGATGGCTTTGCCACATGGCATGGTTGAGACAAGAAACCTGAGCTATTCCATGACTCTGGTGATCGTGTGAGATGGCAAAACATGACCACCCACACTTATTCGCATGGCACATGATGATGGATGATGATGATGTCTGCCATAATTCTACAGCTCAGTCATGTAAGAGTACGAGGTGGGGACAGCGTGAGAGAGAGAGAAAGAGAATATGTGTCTGTGATTTATCACATTTTAAATGAACAATTTTAAAGTGAAAACAGCCATTAAGGGGAGGTCAGCATGGGCAAATAGATAAGAGCACTCACTCTTAAACTTCTGGTGTGCTGATGCCGGGGTAGCGGTTTCAAATCAAATCAATTAGGACTAAAATATTGACTTCTCGTCCTTGACTTTGGAACTTAATTTACAAGTACCTCAGAAGTCAGATGGCGAAGGACACTGGTAATAAGGAAAGCTAACCCACATGCAAAAATTAGTCCAGGGCACTACACTCAAGTTCAAAGATTGTTTATAGTTTTATTGGTGAATAGTCACAATTTATGTAACTGAGTTTTCTGTCTGAGCTTTCATATTTGATAAACAACATATGCAGCTAGAGTTTTAAATATTATTGTTTAGAAGCTTTGAAACTGTATTTTTGTTTATGACAAGTCAATGTGATGCTTCATTTGCTTTGTTATTGTTTTATTATGAAATGCTGCTGCAGACAGAGTCTTTCAGTGTTTATGTACGCCCCAGTTAGATGGGAACCATGCTGGCATAGTGGATAATGTACTCATTTGCCATGACATGTTCGATGAGAGTAGTCCTGCATGCTCTATGATGTCAGCAACATAAAATAACACAAAGTAAGGCAGCTTTATAAAACACAATTACCGAAAACATAGGGCTTTATGGTGACTAGCCTTCATCAGCAAGCAAATAAACACAAAACACACCACACTTCCACAAAATTTACTTATACTTTATCTATGATGGCAGGAAGCATGTCCCATGATATGTGAATGCTAGTATTCCCTGGCAAAAAGTAATAGACGGGACAAGTGAGCTCAATCAATATTACTTAACTGAGGGTGTCAATAGGCTGAGAGTAACCCCTCCCCCAATCCATTGTGAATGTTGGAAAATATTGGCCCATACACTGGCCAGGTGTTCTTGAAGAGTTAAGCCTAAACACAGGTCAAGGTGGTCCCATAGCAGATATTACATTTAGCATGTGCAGTGTGACACATTCTAGGCCAGGACTTGTGAGAGATGAGGTGGCCAGTGTCCTTCCTCACCACCTTTGCTTGCCAGACAATTCTGACAATTATCTGGCACACATTTTGATGAGACTGGTGACTCTAAAGATGTACTGATCAGGTAGAAATAATCCTGCTTCACCTGGGCATTGAATCCAGGCCACTTTTAAAAAAGTTGCTTAAAAGTCGACAGGGTCGACTTCATTGCACTGGGTTTTTATCCTGTATGGCTCGGTCTCTTTCCGCAGTGAACTGCCGAAAGCAATGCACAAAGTACAAACTTTGTAGCTCCAGCTACGACCCACAGGAGTCTCCGACAAAATGCACTTGTGAACCGAAGGACGCCGCCTGGAATCGAACCCACAACCTTTGGAACACGAGTCAGATGGCTTGACCACTTTGCCACAGAGACTCCCAAATCCAGACCACTGACATTGGCAAGCCAGCACACTATCACTATGCCACTGCAGCTTAAAAACCTACATATCCAAACAGATTCATATTTCTTGCTTGCTTTTTGGGAACATTGACTTTTGAATCAAATGTTATTGTTACTCATCAGTTAACATTTTGGTTCTGTCTCTCAGTAGCTTTTAATGTTTGTGTATAAGTTGTTTGACATTCATGTTGCTTTATAAGGGTATAACCATTGTGGACATTTTTGAAGGATTGTTCTTTTGATACCAGTATTTTACTGATATGACATCAAAATCTAAATATAATTTGTGTGCTATTTGTGTATGTACTTACATGATAGTTGGGTGTCTGTGTGTGTAAGTATTTACATGATGGTATGAATTTCCGGTCCAATATGGCGGATAGGCAGGCGGTTGAGCTGTTAAGGCCTCTGGAGTGTTTGCTTCTGGCTACGGCTTGCTTATGCATTTTCCTCATATTGGATTGGTGGTACATAGTTCCGTCGCCCAACTACTGAGTTAGGTGTGTGGAGCGACACTGTGAGCTGTGGATTTCATGTGGAATGCTTTTGCATATGTCCGTGGTTGTTTGTATTGTGAACTGCATGTTCAGAAAATGGCGACGGCCGGTTGCTGAACTAGCTAGTATTGCATTATGCAGTTGAAGATGCTGCTTTTCTAGTGACTGCTGCTTCCATTGACAATGAACTGTAATTTTCATGGTGGACTGTTGTGTTGGCATTCTGGCAGTGGCCTTATGCATGTACTTGCCTGTGCATGCTGTTGGTTTGTGGGTACTGCTGTTTGTTCCAATTTTCACATGGGACAGTGCGGAGCATTTTGTGTAATATTCACTGGCACAGGTATGGAGCATTATAGGGCGACCCTTTACCGTGAATAGAGAACCACGACTAACATGATGATTGGGTGTGTGTGATGTGTTTATGAGTGTATGTGTGTGTGTTTATGAGTTATGGCTAGGTACATATGTTTTCATTTGCACGCATACCTGTATATGTCTTGCATATATGACTGACGGGCACCTTGCATTCTTGACAGACGATAGTTTGTAAAATGGAGTTATACCTCTCCATAACACAAAGCCTGGGATAAATCTAGAGATCATATGTTGCCCATGCAATATGATTCCTCTCTCGGCCTGCCTAGTTTACTCCAGAGAACAATATACCTGGAACAAGACAAGCTGTAGAATCTGATCGATCAGCAAAGTAATACTCTTTAACTGTCAGATATAACTGAGCTACTGTATTACCATAGGCGGTACTTCCGGTTTTGTGTTAGTGCCGAATGTAGGGCAGTACTCACCAAACCCTACACCCCACATTGTGCCAATGACACATGCCTTACCCTAGTGCGAGGACATGTAACTTAAAGACTAAATGTCATGGCAGGGCACACCAGGTCCTAATCCTTGGTCGGCAACTGGTCTATGATGCATATATCCTAGTCACATATATTTATGTCCTTCTGTTTCATCTGTAAAAGGATGAACTGTATTATGTCTTTACCAATGTAATTTATGTATGTACATGACAGATGCAGTATTGTTTCACAGCAGGCAGGCTGCTTGATTAAAGTTTGGTTTGTGAGAGAGAGAGAGAGAGAGAGAGAGAGAGAGAGAGAGAGAGAGAGAGAGAGAGAGAGAGAGAGAGAGAGAGAGAGAGAGAGGTGATGGAAAGGAGAAGAGAGAAAGAGTTATTAGGGGGTGGATGGTAGAGGTAGAGGTGAAAGGGAGGCATGGGAGGGAGAGAGACAGAGAGAGGTGGGAGAAGGAAAGAGTGGAGAAATTGTGATGAGGAAGGAGTAGACAGAGATAGAAGTGGAAGGGAGGCAGGGGGATGGGGGGGGGGGGGAGTCTGTAGCACTGATGAGGATATTACTGTATACATTCCCAAACTAAACACATACAGTAAATATTCTGTTGTGGGTAGGTTTTCAAATGTTGTAATTTTTTCAGGGTAGCAGACTATACAGAACACTATGACTGAGATCTGTGGAGAGACTGAATGCTTATGTCAGTTGGAAGGATGATGATGGTGATGATGATGGTGATGATGATGATGATGGTGATGAGCAGCCTGTACAATCTAGTCATTATGATTTCAACTGCTAAGAAATCTGGAACATACGCATGAGGTCTCATGTATTTCACCCTTACCTGAGAAGGCTATGCAATGCATCCACAACCTTGGGATCAGCCACATCCTTGGCCTCCTGTTTTAAACTACAAATGTTGTTGGAATGTTTTTGTAAAATTGTTGTAGGAATTGTGTACAAATGTGAGAATATGTGTTAAATTTGTTGTAGGGGTATTTGTGTGCAAATGTTGTAGGAATGTTTTTGTATAAATGTTGTAGAAATTGTGAAATAAATATGAAACGGCTTCTCAAATCTACACAGCTGAGTTGTGAATTCAAATTAAGAGTGATCAAGTGTTACATTTTCTCTGAGTGATTGTGTGGTGCAAAACCATGGACATTGAATAAACAGTGTGAGGGTAAAACCCACCTTTTGGAAAGTGGTTTTATAGACGAATAAGAAGAGTAGTATGGGAGGAGAAGAAAACATGCAAAGGAATATTACAAACACTGGAGTTGAAGAAGAAGCATTCAGGACATTCCCATACATGCTCTGTCCTTATCTTCAACAGCCAGCAAAGAGTCTCATTACTAATTGTACCAGTTGCAGTCAAATTGTGTGTCCATCTGGCCTTACCTCAGAGAACTGAGTGTTAACCGGATCCTCTGGTCACTCCCTGCAGCACCATTCTCTCCAGGCCGTGATAATTTATCTGTTCATCCACACTGTACATAATATTCCATAGAGCTCTGACCATGTCTGCCTTATCATGCACTAATACCCCCCCAATGCTGCAGACCTGGCCAATATGTCCGCCTGCTCGTTTCCCATCCATCATGTGCCATACCGATAAGCGTGGGCGGTCATGTTTTGCCATCTCACTTGATCGCCAGAGTTGTGGATCAGCTCCATATTCCTGTCTCAACCATGCCACGTGGCCAACACGTTTCCCAACACACCAGCATACCCCTGAGGCAAAGATCCAACAGATGCTCCCTATATTTGATTGTTTAAATTGAAGCCTGCCACTCTGAACGAAGCATGAAATTGAAGACGTCATTACTGAATTCGATCAAGGTTAGACAATTAAAGTAGGAAGGCTCTGTTGTTGTTGTTGTTGTTGTTTAGCATTTACATAATTTATTACTGCAACAAACTACTTGTGTTGTTGGTGTTGCTGGTGCTGTTGTTGTTGCTGTTGGTGTTGCTCATGCTCCCTAGCCTGCTGTACCTTCTAATCTGCAACAACACCTGCATCTCCTCCCTCTTCTTCGTGCCTCTGATGTGGGTACATAACCTCTTTTTGCAGAATTCCAGTGCATTCGTGTCCTTCTGGATTTCCAACAACTCTTGACATCTTTTTTCATAAGGAGAGAAGCCAGAAATCTTATGAGCAAGATCTCTAACAAATTGTGCATACTTTGTTGCAGTCCCATTTCTGTGACTACATCTTTGCTTCCTTCCAGCATCAAGTTTGTCAACCTTGTCAAGACCAACTGACAATTTATAACCAAACCAAACTAAGACTCAATATAATACTAGAGGCATTCCAGTATAGAAAATTGCCAACATTACGAACATCATTTGAACTAGGTAGCTAGAGTCAAAATTCAATGCACTGTGTAGTGCCCGGAAACTGATCAACTAGCCAAGGAAGGTGTAACAGAAAAGCAAAATGATGTATCAGTCACATACCACCAAAATAAGATTAAAAATCACAAAATGTATCAGAAAACGACCAACACAAGCATAAGACCATTACCATTTAATGGACAGACCAGAACTAATCATTATTCTGTACTTCAGAAGGGGACGCAACCGATTAGAAAACCACACCTATTAAAATGTAACATTGGCAAATCAGTCATGTGTGCTGGCGCCGCAGACAGCAGGTGGCAGAGAGACATATCTCTACTTAGTCATGTAGGACACATTTGTGCAAACAGTTAGAACAAGATACAAGATACAACAGCTTCTAAGTAATGCGCAGATCGACTTTAGTAAAAGAAGGGGACGCACCGGTGCCATTTTTGCACTGAGACAGATGAGTGAAAAATCTACATGATAAAAGTATTAAAAGAACGAACATACAAAGTGTGGCTTTCATAGACGAAGAAAAAAGCCTTTGACTCAGTAAATAGGAATAAGCTGTGGAAAGTGCACAAAGAATACGATGTAAATGGGTAGCACTTGGATAACATCAAGTTTATGTAGCAAAACTGTAAATGTTCGGTAAGAACAAACGCCGGCGTGGCAAATTGGTTTGTCATTGCTTTCTGAGCGGCCGGAACTCATACTATTATTTCTTCTTCTTCTTCTTCTTCTTCTTCTTCTTCTTCTTCTTCTTCTTCTTCTTCTTCTTCTTCTTCTTCTTCTTATGCGTTCATCCGGAGTGTATTTTCAGATGTAATTGCAGTGTATTGTTATGCATCCTTGGACCTAGACCCTTAGGCAAAGACATCCGACTTTTGCGTGCGTTTTTGACCAGGTCAGCATTCCTGGGATACCATTTTATAAAAACCAACGCAAGGCGGTCTGCTTCCACATATCCCGCAGCTGTGTTTCGAACGTGGTATGCAGGATTACTAATTGTGCCAGTAAATCCATCGCCACAGAGCAAGCTGTACATCATAACGTGAATATTAATGGGAAATAATGACAAGCTAGAGAGTACATGTACATGTATGTGGGCAATATTAATGGGAAATAATGACAAGCTAGAGAGTACATGTATGTGGGCAATATTAATGGGAAATAATGACAAGTTAGAGAGTACATGTATGTGGGCAATATTAATGGGAAATAATGACAAGCTAGAGAGTACATGTATGTGGGCAATATTAATGGGAAATAATGACAAGCTAGAGAGTACATGTATGTGGGCAATATTAATGGGAAATAATGACAAGCTAGAGAGTACATGTACATGTATGTGGGCAATATTAATGGGAAATAATGACAAGCTAGAGAGTACATGTATGTGGGCAATATTAATGGGAAATAATGACAAGCTAGAGAGTACATGTATGTGGGCAATATTAATGGGAAA
Source organism: Cepaea nemoralis (assembly GCA_014155875.1). Taxonomy (NCBI): domain Eukaryota; kingdom Metazoa; phylum Mollusca; class Gastropoda; order Stylommatophora; family Helicidae; genus Cepaea; species Cepaea nemoralis. The sequence goes on from JACEFZ010002582.1 coordinate 42,019, forward strand.
TAATGACAAGCTAGAGAGTACATGTATGTGGGCAATATTAATGGGAAATAATGACAAGCTAGAGAGTACATGTACATGTATGTGGGCAATATTAATGGGAAATAATGACAAGCTAGAGAGTACATGTATGTGGGCAATATTAATGGGAAATAATGACAAGCTAGAGAGTACATGTACATGTATGTGGGCAATATTAATGGGAAATAATGACAAGCTAGAGAGTACATGTACATGTATGTGGGCAATATTAATGGGAAATAATGACAAGCTAGAGAATACATGTATGTGGGCAATGCGCTCCCAAAGGTATGAAGACTAGTTAGAGGAATAGAAACGAGAATACGGAATGTAAATAATAACAGCTGTTCACAAGCACTTTTGCTTAAACATCAAAATATCATCATATATACAGAACCAAAGTTGATAAATGTTTTAAGTTTTATTCGTCCCAAGGCCGTGTTACCAATGCCAGACTTGGGCAGTCCTAGAAACACAGGCGTAAAATCACATCATGTCAGAGAACATGCATACGAAACTCAGCCGGAAAAACAAGAGATGGAAAAACTAATGATAAACTGAGAACAAGTGTAGAGATAACACCGATTACTGACTTTATTACAAGTAGTATTACTCTTCGCTGGCTGTTGAACGAGGGGACGGAGCGCGTATGGGAATGGCCTGAGTGCAGTGATGTCAGTTCTTAACTCAACTCAACTGTCTGTCTGATGCCTTGCCGGCTGGCGTGAACGATCATGCTTCACACATTCAAATTGCAATCTCCGAGGGCGTGGATCAATTATTTCTGAGTTTACTCCTTTCCGTTTCATGGTATAAAACTGTTAAGAATGTTCACTCACTGTCTTCTATCTCTCTTTCCACAAATTTGTCCTGTTGTCACAACATGCTCCAGTTTTTTGTCTTCTAATAATGAAGCCAAAATTTGATGAATGCCTCTGTCTGATGTTTGCGATAAGTTGCCTTTGTGATGTGATTTGGTATATATAGAAACAATAATGCAAATGTACTTTAATCGCCTATTGACATGCATTAACAATTCCACCTATAAGTATAAACACCCGTACAGCTGTACTTACTGACAGCAATAAAGCTCGATAGCACGCAATGATTATCACAACTGTCCGTGGGCTAGCCAGTATAATCTAGACAAAATATGAAGACAGTTATACAGGAATCAAAAACAAGTCGCCGACTTCTGCTCTCTGAAGCAGATAGCAACAGATTCTATAAACAGAACAAATAGTTTCGGGTTTTCAAATGGCGGGAAACCCCCGTCTATCGAACGATCAAGGCGGCATCATCAATGTTTCGCTTTCGTTCGCTTGAAATCGAATGCCTATCTGCAATGTTGTCTCTCACACACACTACACTATCTATTTCAATTCATTTCTTCTTCTTGCAGTCCACGCCGTGTGGCGTTGGTGATCATGTCTGTCCACAGCCTTCAGTCTCGTGTACTGTCAATCTTCTTGTAATCCATGCCGTGTGGTGTTGGCGATCATGTCTGTCCACAGCCTTCAGTCTCGTGTACTGTCAATCTTCTTGTAGTCCATGCCGTGTGGTGTTGGCGATCATGTCTGTCCACAGCCTTCAGTCTCGTGTACTGTCAATCTTCTTATTGTCCATGCCGTGTGGTGTTGGTGATCATGTCTGTCCACAACCTTCAGTCTCGTGTACTGTCAATCTTCTTATAGCCCATGCCATGTGGCGTTGGTGATCATGTCTGTCCACAGCCTTCTGACTCGTGTACTGTCAATCTTCTTATATTCCATGCCGTGTGGCGTTGGCGATCATGTCTGTCCACAGCCTTCTGACTCGTGTACTGTCAATCTTCTTATATTCCATGCCTTGTGGCGTTGGCGATCATGTCTGTCCACAACCTTCTATCTCTTGTCCTTCCAATCGTTTCTGATACCGATATTCCTCAATGTCATGATGTAAAACTGTCCAGCATCTCCTCTCTTGGTCTCCCATTACCTTTCTGCCCCTCTAGCCTTTCCGTTGTGACAACAAACTCTTATTTCTCTTTTCACATTATGTGCCCTCATAATGTGGACTTCCTTCTTCTGATGCGAGTAACCAACGTTCTTTGTGAGTTAACATCTGTTCATTCATTCATTGCTTTGTGAGTTAACATCTGTTCATTCATTCATTGCTTTGTGAGTTAACATCTGTTCATTCATTCATTGCTTTGCGAGTTAACATCTGTTCATTCATTCATTGCTTTGTGAGTTAACATCTGTTCAATCATTCATTGCTTTGTGAGTTAACATCTGTTCATCCATTCATTGCTTTGTGAGTTAACATCTGTTCATTCATTCATTGCTTTTTCTGTAAATGATGTTCTCGTCATTCTTCTATCGAACCATATTTCCGCAGAGGGAGTCTCCTTGGCGAAGTGGTCAAGCCATTTGACTCGGGCTCCGAAGGCTGTGGGTTCGACTCCGGGCCGCTTCCTTCAGTTCGCGAGTGAATTTTTTTGGAGACTTCTGAGGGCCGTCGCAGGATCTACGGAGTTCGTGCTTTGTGCGACGCTTTCAGTGCTGCGTAAAAAACCCGGTGCAATGAAGTCGACACTGTCGACTTTTAAGCGACTTTTTAAAATTCACTTTGCAGTCCAAACAGTTTATATTTTACTGTTGTTTTTCTAGGTTAGGTTTGCATATATTATTTGTCATATTCAGAGCAGTCTTGTAGTATCATCTGCCGATCTTGTTCTTCTCTTTTTCTTTTTTGTGTCCTATTGCTTTTGTCGCGAAGCTTCGAAGAGAGTAGTTGGCAGATGTTATGTTCTGTTTTCCACTTATCCTGTTGACTGTGCTAATGTCATACTTTACTTCTTCGATGTATCTTTGACTCCATCTAGCCAGCTTTTCCTGGGCCATGCACTTGCCTTCAATGGCGGATTGACCAGGGTGTCAGTTTGCCCTGTTGGCCTCTGATGAAATGGGACCTCTTAAACATTAGATAATATTTTTAAAATGTTAATGTCCTTTTGGTAGCTTTGTCTCACGGCAGACTAATATTTTGAGGCCCATTCCGCCATTGCTTGCCTTGTATCCCGATGTTCTCATGTAGAACGTTCTAGCCGCTAGTTGATCTTAGGCTTGCTCTTTCTAACAAAATGTCCGAACCATGTAATTCTTTGGTGTTCTTCTTCTTCTTCTTCTTCTTCTTCGTTCATCCGTTTTGTTTTTTTCGGATGTGATTGCGTTGTGCCTGTTTACAGCAGAGCTGCGTTCTTGCGCCGTTAGGCCGACACATCCGACTTCTGCGGGCATTTGTTGACCGGGTTAACCTTCCCGGCTTTGGTGTTCTATAAACTACTAATCGTTCCCACCGCTATCTGATTTAAAGTTCTCCTGGTCTTCCCTCTCAGTTTTGAGATTCTCCCAGAACCCCTGCCGATCCCACGCAATATCAGTTTTTCCACAAACAGACAGATATACACCATACTATATTTATTATATCCACCACATCCTGATCCTGGGTTTGTTTCGGTCCAGCTGCACAGATTCTGAGTTCCCTTATAAACTGAGCTGCTGTTGTGAATAAGCAGTTAATCAGGCCTTAGTAGAGGGTATAGTTTCTGTTAGTGTTATTATTGTCACACCAGAAGCCGACTTCCTGATTGCGAGGTTGTTAGGGCTGTTCGGTCCAGTGACGACGTTTTCTAAGAAATCTAATCCAGATAAGTTTCGTTGCCTAGATTATTTTTAACTTTTTGGCCACAAATTGTATACAATATAAATTGGGAAGGAGCGTCCCAACAGTTCAGTAGCTGCAGCTAAGTCAACACGGCACAATTTTCTGACTGTGGGTTATACAAGTATTACAGTAACTACTAACTAGCGTTACCATTCAAGCAGGAATATTCATTTATTAATAAGTAAGTTATTTTCTTGCTAGTTAATTAATATTATAATTATTAGTAATAATTATTAGTAATAAAGTTTTAGGTTTAGTAGCAGTCACGGAAATTCAGTGACATTCAGTGATGATGTTCCAATGTTTATTCTTAACTTATGCTCCATTCAATCACACCACACACATAAATAAACTTATTATAAACTAAATATCTCATCTGTTATCAGTTACATTTCGAGAAATTTCTGTGCTGTACATCTTTATCATTTATCCAGGCTCTCATGTGGAAATATTATATTATATAAATGTGCAAAGAGAAGATAAAATGTTTGGCCAAGTAGAAAAAGCGATAAGCTGCAATCAACCCTACCTACACCAAGCATTCATTGGCTGTTCATGATTTACTGGGCAATTAATTATGGTTCAGTAGTTTGCCATTACAGTCTGAACGGCTGATGAGTCATCCCATTGAAATCAATGCAGAACGGTTTACCAACAAAACAATGGCCGATTTGGAACCCTTGATTTGGCGTGTCCGGGAAATGTGAATTTTAGTTTTACTATACCTCAGCCACGGCCCACAGCTTGGAACAAATAGGTTGAGGAAAATTACATATTTTAGGCGTATAGAGACTTGAATGTCTAGAGACAGATGGTTAATAGTTAATTAAAGGGAGGTCCCTCGTAACTGAGGAAATGGGAAAAAGAAAGATCATTACATAGATCATAATAGATGGATTGAAGATGTGATAGAAAATTTACACATGGCAGCAAAGGATGTAATTAATACTTCTGGATCAGAGAGAGAGAGAGAGAGAGAGAGAGAGAGAGAGAGAGAGAGAGAGAGAGAGAGAGAGAGAGAGAGAGATGGTGGAAAATTTCTGCACAGGCAAGACACAGGATGATGATGAGGATAGGAAGCTTAGCCAACATTTATTTTATTTCACTGTGACTGAATAAATCATTCCTCCAGATGTAAAAGATGACAACATTAAAATGATATGTTGATTGGTGCATATGAAGAATAGCCTATCACACATGACATGTTAATTAATACTTGAAGAAAAGCCAATCACACATGACATATTGATTAATACATGAAGAATAGCCAATTACAGATGATATGTTTATTAGTACTTGAAGAATAGCCAATCACACATAACAGGTTGATTAGTACATGGAGAATAGCCTATCACACATAATATGTTGATTAGTACATGAAGAATAACCAGTCACAGATGACAGGTTGATTAGTACATGAAGAACAACCAGTCTCAGATAACAGGTTGATTAGTGCATGGAGAATAGCCAATCACACATGACGTTGATTAGTACATGAAGAATAGCCAATCACACATAACAGGTTGATTAGTACATGGAGAATAGCCAATCACACATGACGTGTTGATTAGTACATGAAGAATTGCCAATCACACATGACAGGTTGATTAGTACATGGAGAATAGCCAATCACACATGACATGTTGATTAGTACATGGAGAATAGCCTATCACACATGACAGGTTGATTAGTACATGGAGAATAGCCAATCACACATGATGTGTTGATTAGTACACATGAAGAATAACCAGTCACAGATGACAGGTTGATTAGTACATGAAGAATAACCAGTCTCAGATGACAGGTTGATTAGTACATGAAGAATAACCAGTCACAGATGACAGGTTGATTAGTACATGAAGAATAACCAGTCACAGATGACAGGTTGATTAGTACATGAAGAATAACCAGTCTCAGATAACAGGTTGATTAGTGCATGGAGAATAGCCAATCACACATGACGTTGATTAGTACATGAAGAATAGCCAATCACACATGACAGGTTGATTAGTACATGGAGAATAGCCAATCACACATGACAGGTTGATTAGTACATGAAGAATAGCCAATAACATGACAGGTTGATTAGTACATGGAGAATAGCCAATCACACATGACATGTTGATTAGGACACATGAAGAATAGCCAATCACACATGATATATTGATTAGCACACATGAAGAATAGCCAATCACACATGATATATTGATTAGCACACATGAAGAATAGCCAATCACACATGATATATTGATTTGCACACATGAAGAATAGCCAATCACACATGACATGTTGATTAGTACACATGAAGAATAGCCAATCACAGATGACATGTTGATTAGTACACATGAAGAATAGCCAATCATATATGACATGTTGATTAGCACACATGAATAATAGCCAATCACACATGACATGTTGATTAGCACACATGAACAATAGTCAATCACACATGACATGTTGATTAGCACACATGAAGAATAGCCAATCACACATGATATATTGATTAGCACACATGAAGAATAGACAATCACACATGATATATTGATTAGCACACATGAAGAATAGCCAATCACACATGATATATTGATTAGCACACATGGAGAATAGCCAATCACACATGATATATTGATTAGCACACATGAAGAATAGCCAATCACACATGATATATTGATTAGCACACATGAAGAATAGCCAATCACACATGACATGTTGATTAGTACATATGAAGAATAGCCAATCACAGATGACATGTTGATTAGTACACATGAAGAATAGCCAATCATATATGACATGTTGATTAGCACACATGAAGAATAGCCAATCACACATGACATGTTGATTAGCACACATGAACAATAGTCAATCACACATGACATGTTGATTAGCACACATGAAGAATAGCCAATCACACATGATATATTGATTAGCACACATGAAGAATAGCCAATCACACATGATATATTGATTAGCACACATGAAGAATAGCCAATCACACATGATGTATTGCTAGGGATGGTAAATGGGGCTTGAATGGGACCACCAGACTGGCATGCAAGTGCAATAGCTACTATCATCATCATCATCATCATCATCATCATCATCATCATCATCATCATCATCATCATCATCATCATCATCATCATCATCATCATCATCATCATCATCATCATCAATGCCCCTCTGCTGGTATAGGCATTCATGCATCTTTGCAGGTCTTGGTTCTTGGTGTGAAGGACCTGTTCTGTTGATGATATTCCCCCATGACACCATCATAGTCCATCTAGCATAATTTCTCTTCATTTGCCCTAGCCTCTTCTACCACCAGTTGTCACAATGTTTTCCTATCCTCTCTTCTCATTACACGAATACTGTCTTCCATTTAAGTACTATGCAGGCCACGCTGAAAGGGAGGTGCAGTAATTGATTCACGACAGTTTGCACCCAGGTGGTGTAATTATCTGCATGGATGGCTCTGTGCTAAGAGGCACAAGGAGTGCTTGGGGGTTCATCATCATGTAACAAGTCTCTATAGAACATCACTCTCATCACAGCATATAAAAAAATATCTCGGTTTCTTGCCATTTCTTCTGCTGCATGCATCCTCATGCCCAAGGTGTCTCTAATGTCCTGGGTCTATGTTCATGCTGGTTAACCCTTGCCTTGTCTACCAGGAACCATACATTCCATCACTGTTCTTTCCAAGCCACTGTCACATTCAATATGGCTACAGTATTTCAGTTCCTGAGACATGATACTGTTTATGATACTGTTTATGGGAGTTCATAGTGAAGGTTAATGGACAGTGTTTAATGTAGGAGAGTCTGGTATATGATACCACATCTAGTCAGAGAATGGAGTTTGGTACAGTTACTGCACCATTCCGCTGGCTGGAGGACAAACAGCTCACACAAGTTATGTTTGTAATGGACTCATAGAACTTATGCTGAGAAGTGTGAAGACAGGTGTACTTCATGCTGAATGGCATGTTTCCATTGAAGAAATCAAAGATCGGGAGCAACTGTTGGATCTTTTCTCCAGGACATGCTGGTGTGTTGGGAAATGAGCAGACGATAGATTGGCTGGAGCTCCACTGCTGGGTGGGGTATTGGTGCATGATATGACAGATGTCGTCAGGGCTCTTTGGGATCATCTGTATAGTGTGGAAGAACATAAATCATCTTGGCCTGGAGAGAATGGTGCCGCAGGGTGTGAGCAGAGAATATGGCCAACACTCAGTACTCAGAGGAAAGGCCATCCGGTGTGCTGATGCCGAAGTAAGGGGTTCAGCCCCTACACTGGACATTTGGACTAAAATGTTTGACTTCTTGTCCTTGACTTTGGGACGTAAATTACAAGTACCTCTGAAGTCAGAGTGGGTTCATCTGAAGGCAAGGGACACTGGTAATAGGGAAAGCTAATCCACATGCAAACTTCTGTCCTGTGCTACTAGAAGTAGTGTATATGGACTGTGTTTGAGTTCAAAGCGAGTGAGCGGAAAAAAAGGCCAGATGGAGACATTGCTACTGGTACCATTATTATTGGGACTCTTCACTGGTTGTCGAAGATGAGGATGTAGCACATATGAGACACTAACAGAAAACAGGTGGTACCGTCTACTGTCATATGGTAGCTCAGTCATATCTGACTAAGGTATTATTCTACAAAGCATAGTATTTTAATTATGAATATATGTTTATAATCTCAGCATTCCAGCAGAATGACATCAACAATGACCAAGGACATGGAGGCTTTGGTAGATCTGTTTCTGATGCAGACATATGATCCATTCAAACCTGACACATTGATAACATGCCGTGAGTAAACATGTTTACAGATTACTCTAAATCATTTAGTTTTACACCTGTGTGTTACCGGGGTCGATAAGGGAAGCCAAGAACAGTAACTCTATAACCTACCATGCATGACACAGGAGGCAATTAAGGAGGATTGGGTGTGAGACTGATTGCCTCATCCTGGAGGAAACTTTAGCTGCAAAATACAACTCATCATGAGCAAGTCTATTTAGGTCTTGGTTTGTGTTGGTTGAATTAGGATTTGGTTTGTGTTGGTTATATTAGGATTTGGTTTGTGATGGTTGAATTAGGATTTGGTTTGTGATGGTTGAATTAGGATTTGGTTTGTGATGGTTGAATTAGGACTTGGTTTGTGTGGGTTGAGTTAGGACTTGGTTTGTGTGGGTTGAGTTAGGACTTGGTTTGTGTGGGTTGAGTTAGGACTTGGTTTGTGTGGGTTGAGTTAGGACTTGGTTTGTGATGGTTGAATTAGGACTTGGTTTGTGATGGTTGAATTAGGACTTGGTTTGTGATGGTTGAATTAGGACTTGGTTTGTGATGGTTGAATTAGGACTTGGTTTGTGTGGGTTGAATTAGGACTTGGTTTGTGTGGATTGAATTAGGACTTGGTTTGTGTGGGTTGAATTAGGACTTGGTTTGTGATGGTTGAATTAGGATTTGGTTTGTGATGGTTGAATTAGGATTTGGTTTGTGTGGATTGAATTAGGACTTGGTTTGTGAGGATTGAATTAGGACTTGGTTTGTGTGGGTTGAATTAGGACTTGGTTTGTGTGGATTGAATTAGGACTTGGTTTGTGTGGGTTGAGTTAGGACTTGGTTTGTGTGGATTGAATTAGGACTTGGTTTGTGTGGGTTGAGTTAGGACTTGGTTTGTGTGGATTGAATTAGGACTTGGTTTGTATGGGTTGAATTAGGACTTGGTTTGTGTGGATTGAATTAGGACTTGGTTTGTGTGGGTTGAGTTAGGACTTGGTTTGTGTGGATTGAATTAGGACTTGGTTTGTGTGGATTGAATTAGGACTTGGTTTGTGTGGGTTGAGTTAGGACTTGGTTTGTGTGGATTGAATTAGGACTTGGTTTGTGTGGGTTGAGTTAGGACTTGGTTTGTGTGGGTTGAATTAGGACTTGGTTTGTGTGGGTTGAGTTAGGACTTGGTTTGTGTGGGTTGAGTTAGGACTTGGTTTGTGTTGGTTGAATGCCTTTTGCTTCACTGAAAGAGAAGATTTACTCTTTATTGTTTCCACATATAATGTTTAGAATGACAGTCTTCATTGTTGAAAACTCCGTCACGGAGCAAGCACGACAGGAAGCTTCTAATCATCAGAAGAGGTTCCCCTCACTAAATGTTTCTACCCCTTTATCTTCATTTCAGTCTCAGTTTATTAGTAGTTGTTATGTTTCTGATCCAAATAGCAGTACTGATTTAATGTTATATCACAATTTTCTAAATTTGGTACTAATTGAATTTCTGCTGACTTTCACTGTTGACACTGCTGATTATTTCCCCAGAAACTGACAGTAACATTATCCCTCTATAATGTTCATACTGCCGGTCTCTCTGGCCGAGGGGTTACAACACTTTCTCCGTAATCCCATTTATCATGCAGAGTCTCGTAGCGGGGCGCGAGCTGGGAGCGGTTCGATCCCCGCTGGTGACTTGCGGGATAACTGAGCCGGCCGCTCAGAAAGCAATGGCAAACTACTGAGCGTAATCTTGCCAAGAAATCAACATACAGCTGAAAGATGCTGATGTTGACAGCGATGTCCTGTAAAGGATATGCAAAACATTTATTTATAATGTTCATACTCCTGCATGTTTCCTTTCTTTGACAGCTTCACCAAATATCCCTCTCTCCAGTCTACTAGTATTTCTATGGCCTGCCAAACTACTAAATAATTTGTGCAGTAATTCAATTGAGGTGTTATATTGACTTTAGTTGCCCATGCTGGAATAACATCTGGACCAGTAGCTACTCATCCTTTAGAAGTCCAATAGCTTTGCTAATGTATTCTTTAGAGGTTCCTCACATTCGATACCCAATTTAACTTCTGCAGGCTGGATATTCATCATCATGTGCCATGCCGAAATCGTATGTGGTCATGTTTGACCATCTCACACGATCACCAGGGTCGTGGATCAGCTCTGTGTTCTTGTCTTGGTTATGCCATGCGGCCAAGCCATCTAAATAGTTATCTCTTTGCCTTCCCCTTGTTCTTTTTCTCTCAATCTTGCCAGTCGGATATTGGGACTGGTCTGTTTAGAGTTCCTAAAACTATCAGCCCACTTATTCATTTTATCTGTAATGTTGGTGAGAATTTTCCCATTATTATTTTTTATCAGTCCAGTATGTTGATTGTACTTTCCAATTTTATTTGTTATTCTGTAAAAGTCTATGAGGTTTCCTTTTGCCGCTGCTACTTCTGCTTCATTTGTTAGACCATCTGAATATTGTCTTTTGTCTACCCTTATCCACATTCTAACCTTTTTGTTAGTTCCAGTGTATTTTTCATAGACTCTGGCTATAGTAGCTTTGGTTTTGCACCTGCTGAAAAAATTTCTTTCCTTCTTCTACTTCCTTTTTAAAAAAAAGTTTCTGGTGTTATCATGCTTTATGTTTTTGTTCCTTTTTTCAAACGACTTATTTTTACATGTTTTGTTTCAAATGATTTTAACCTGCTGCCAGCAGTTTTCCCATAGTCACCTTGTCAAACTGTTGCTGGACCTGGTTCTTATCAGTTGTAGTTACTTGATTTCTGAGATATTCTACATTGTATTGATTTCCATGTTTATAAGATCTATTGAGTTTCAACTTTATTATACCTACCAGCAGATGGTGATCTGAATCTATAAATGTTTGTTAATCCACATATGATCCATTTGATATTTTTGTTTTGTGGTCTGGGATGCTCACATTTCTTTATGTATTCTTTTATGTGGAAAAACATTTCCGCCTGTGACATATTGATTTGCTGCACACAAATGTGTGAATAATTCTCCATTTTCATTCATTACCCAAAATCTCTGTCTCCCTTGATCTCTTCATATCACATGCGTGTGCGTGCATGCAAGCGAGCGACAAGCGACAGACAGAGAGAGAGAGAAATGCATGTGTGTTTGTCTCTAAATGGGTGTCTTGGAAGTCTCTGTGGCGAAGTGGTCAAGCCGTTTGACTCGTGCTCCGAAGGTTGTGGGTTCAATTCTGGGCCGCACCCTTCGGTTTACGAGTTAAATGTTTCGAAGACTCCTGTGGGTCATCGCTAAAAGCTACGGAGTTTGTGCTTTCTGCGACGCTTTCCGTGCTGCGGAAAGAGACCGAGCCATATGGGATAAAACCCGGTGCAATGAAGTCGACCCTGTCGACTTTTAAGTGACTTTTTAAATGTGTGTCTTTTGTGCCCTTAACTTTTATCATGTCTGTCTGCCTGCTTGTCTCTCTCATGCACATTTCCCATGCCTTTGTAATGCATCTATTATTGTTGTTTGAGATTAATCTAAAACACAATGTTTGAATAAGATAATATATTAAAGGAGAAAGATAAGAAGGGCAGAATGTTGCATGCCCAATTTTTTATCCTTTGATAATAATTATAATGTCTGTTTACTTAAACATGTTCTGCATCTGTCTATGTCTCTCTGTCTCTGTTACTCTTTCTCTCTCTGTCATTCTTTCTCTGTTGTCTTTTATTGTTACATAGTCTGACGAGATTGAAGCGGCAGGGAGTGACTAAAGCAGTGGTTCTCAACCTTTGTTGGCCCATGCGCACTTTCGCCATATGTCAGAATGTCATTTCCCCCCTTTTCAGCAAACGAAAGAAGAAGAATTCCCCCCTGTCCTAAATTGTCACCCTCAAAAGGTGCATTCAAAATAACATGCCTATAATACTAAAAATCCTTATTTTCTTTCATATTTGTACATAACCTTTACATGCATAGATTCATTTTATAGTGTAGTTTTATATACTTGATGACAATTGAATATGCTGATGGATGTTAAAAGTTAAATAAAAGCATTTTTTAATATTCACAATATTTTATTAACACATCAAATTAATCATATTGCAATAAACAAACAGCTAAAATGTCATAGGGTTGTAACTTAATAGAATGACATGAGAATGCCAGAAAATTGTGCCATCAAAGAAAACACTCAATAGAAAACCAGGATGTTGTGCCTGAAGCCATGTTGAGTCTGCCAATCTGTGGTCTTAACCCCCCCCCCCCCCCCCCCCCCCTCCCCTAACATAGAGAGAGAAATTCCCCACTGGTTGAGTGGTTGAGAACCACTGGACTAGAGGATCTGGCTGACATTCAGTACTCTGAGGAAAGATCTGATGGACACATATTCAGATTGCTACTGGTACCATTAGTAGTGGGACTCTTTGCTGGTTGTTGAAGACGAGGACGGAGCATGTATGGGAATGTCAAGAGTGCTATAATGTGTCTCTAAATGTGTGTCTTTTGTGCCCTTAACTTCACTCAGCTCATCTCTGTTGCAGTTTATCACAGATAAATATGATGATATTTGTGGTGATTTCTTGTGTGAGTGCACATGACATTGTATGCCTGTTTATTTCTAGGTTCCACAGCTAAACCTTTTTCTGCTACACATGAGAGTTGTTTCTATGATGAGCTGGAAACAGAAAGTAAGCTTTAGTTATGCAGCGTTTTTTTTCCATATCTGTGTATTTTCTAAAAATTTCTAGCCACTCTAAAACCAACATGAAAATTTACAAAAATGTATTACTATTATTATTAGCAATCATAGAGTTAACGAGCAGACCCCATTTCGTATACTGTATTCGACGAACAATAATCAGTTTGCTCAAATATTATTAAGCATAATTTAGGACTTCCTGCTAAGTGTTAGACCTCCGTGGATATAACGTTCTACACAATCGTACAATGTCAACAATGATGTACATCATAGCTTATCTTTCAGCCAAATAATCATACATGTTTTTCACATGGCATGAATTATAAACTCTGCAGTATACACTTGACGAGATGCAGTGAAATATGCCAAGCAAGAAATCGTGCAATATTTTATTTATGGTGTCTGTGTTTATATTACAGAAAATTAACTTTGGGAAGATGAGAATATATTACTGAAAAATTAACTTTGGGAAGATGAGAATATATTACTGAAAAATTAATATCAGAACATTATAAATATTGGCCGTCTGCTTATACCTGTTGCATGTCATATATGGGTGTTTACTCTTTTGGTACCATGCAACTTATTATATAATATGGTCAAGACATCTAGGTATTTATCTTTTTTTGTCTTTCTTATAGCAGCTGGCCGAGCGGCTAGAATGCTGGACTCTCCTTCAGGAGACCCGGATTCGATCCCTCGGTAAGGTGTGGGATTTTTTTCTGTCGGGGGCAAAAAGAAAGTCCTAACCTGCACAGTTTGTGGCGACTGCACTAGCCAGGTGGCCTTAATTCCTTAGGCTCAAAGACCCCTCTGCCATACACCGCAAGGTACTATATTGGCAGTAAAAAAAAAATGACAGTCTTTCTTATAGTTCTTTTCCCATTAAATTTGGCTGTTGTCACTGAGGTTTCCGGTTTATTTCTAGAGGTCAGCATGGCTGAATGGGTAAAAGTGCTTGCTCTGAAACATCCTGTGTGTTAATGCTGAGGTAGTGGGTTCAACCCCTACACTGGTCGTTGGACTAAAATGTTGACTTTTCAGCCTTGACCACAAGTACTCCAGAAGTCAGAGTTGGTTCGCTTCATGGCGAGGGGCACTGGTAATAGGGAAAACTAATCCACAAGCAAAAATTAGTCCAGCATGGACTATGCTCGAGTTCAAAGAGAGAAAGCGAAAAAAAAAGTTTATTTCTCCTTAAAATGTGCCCCAAAAATCTTCAGTGTCAATGTTTAATTTCCTTTATCAGTTTAAGGTTTTCCTTTGTTTCTTGTAGAACTGTCTCAATCATTTTTCTGTCCGTCCATGATATTCTCTGAATTTTCCTCAGAAACTACATTTCCACTGCTTGTCAGCTTATTGTCCATGTTTCACATGCACACAACAGTACTGTTCTATATAATGTGAGAACCAATAAAACAAGAAGAAGAATCTGTAAGCTTTACTAGAACAGAATAACAAGTGACAAAATGAACATTGCTGCTAAAGCCTTCATTAACACAAAAACAAGAAACATGCACTGATACAACACATGACAAAATCTGCATGACAATATGCATAGGCTACTAATCTGTCGTTATGAGCTGTCTTGTTATGTTGGGGGAGGGGGGATAGTAAGATTAATAATAATAAGATTACTGTGACTGCAAAAAAAAAAAAAAAAATGGAAGGTTTACATTCATAAAATTGCATGAATATATTTAAAATAAGAATCTGCAATTCTTCTATAATTGTGATTCTTCTAGCACCGTATTTATTATAGAATTGTGTTTCTTCTTCTTCAAGTATTGTGGTTCTTCTTGTGTTGTTTCTGAATGTATAATTCTTTTAGGACTGTGTTTACTATATTGAGCCAATCCTGAGGTACTGAAGCGAATCATGGAGAATTAGTAGAAAAGTGAGTAAATATGTGAAAGCTGCGAAGATGTGATTTTATAGAAGAATGATGAGATCACCTTGGACAATAGAAATGGCAATGAAGATATCTTGAAAGAGGTTAACTCAGAAAGAGAACTGGTTACTCAGATCAGAAGAAGACAGTCCACATTCTTTGATGTCGTTGGAAGGGGAAAGCTGGAGTATGTCATCACAATGGGAAAACTGGAGTATGTCGTCACAATGGGAAGATTGAGTATGTTGCCACAATGGGAAACCTGAAGTTTGTCATCACAATGGGAAAACTGGAGTATTTCATCACAGTGGGAAGATTGGAGTATGTCATCACAATGGGAAAGTTGGAATATGTCATCACAATGGGAAAGCTGGAGTATGTCATCACAATGGGAAAGATGGGGTATGTCATCACAAGGGAAAAGCTGGAGTATGTCGTCACAAGGGGAAAGCTGGAGTATGTCGTCACAAGGGGAAAGCTGGAGTATGTAATCACAAGGGGAAAGCTGGGGTATGCCGTCACAATGGGAAAGCTGGAGTATGTCGTCACAATGGGAAAGTTGGTGTATGTCATCACAATGGGAAAGCTGGAGTATGTCGTCACAATGGGAAAGCTGGAGTATGTCGTCACAATGGGAAAGATGGGGTATGTCATCACAATGGGAAAGATGGGGTATGTCATCACAAGGGAAAAGCTGGAGTATGTCATCACAAGGGGAAAGCTGGAGTATGTCATCACAATGGGAAAGATGGGGTATGTCATCACAAGAAAAAAGCTGGAGTATGTCGTCACAAGGGGAAAGCTGGAGTATGTCGTCACAAGGGGAAAGCTGGAGTATGTAATCACAAGGGGAAAGCTGGGGTATGCCGTCACAATGGGAAAGCTGGAGTATGTCGTCACAATGGGAAAGTTGGTGTATGTCATCACAATGGGAAAGCTGGAGTATGTCATTACAATGGGAAAGCTGGAGTATGTCGTCACAATGGGAAAGCTGGAGTATGTCATCACAATGGGAAAGATGGGGTATGTCATCACAAGGGAAAAGCTGGAGTATGTCGTCACAAGAGGAAAGCTGGAGTATGTCGTCACAAGGGGAAAGCTGGAGTATGTAATCACAAGGGGAAAGCTGGGGTATGCCGTCACAATGGGAAAGCTGGAGTATGTTGTCACAATGGGAAAGTTGGTGTATGTCATCACAATGGGAAAGTTGGTGTATGTCATCACAATGGGAAAGCTGGAGTATGTCGTCACAATGGGAAAGCTGGAGTATGTCGTCACAATGGGAAAGCTGGAGTATGTCATCACAATGGGAAAGCTGCAGTATGTCATCACAATGGGAAGGTTGGAAGGGAAGAGAGGTAGGGAGCGACCAAACAAGAGGATGCTGGCCAGTTTGACATCATGGCATGGAGGAATGTCGGTATCAGAAATGCAGCACAAGAGACAGAGAGCTGTGGACAGACATGATCACCAACGCCACACAGCATGAACTATAAGAAGAGGTAGATGTTATTGAATCAGTTTATGATGATGTTACTGAATTAGTACTTGATGAAATTATTTATTTTGTGGCAATGTTACTGATCCCATTAATACATAACTTTGCATTATATATTTTCAGCAGATGATGAAGATGAAATAGGATATGAGGCTGCAGCTGAGAGTGATGAAGAAGATGAAGAAAATGAAGAAGCAGATGGACATGTACAACCAGTACAACCAGTACTCCAATCTGGTAATTGTTACGTTGTATGTAATACTGACTGTCCTTTTTATGTTGAAATCATTAACTTATTAACTACGTAATTATCTATACACCTAGATTGAATTATTTTGTATTACTTTAAAACTTTGGCAGGCTTCATTTTGTTGTGCTCAAATATTTTGCCTGTTTCCAAGTTACAAAAGTCTGTATGTCTGCTGTGTAGTATTTCCTATTTCAACCTAGGAGGGGGCTTCAAATAAGAAAACCTTATAAATGTGATAGAAATTATAATAACCATGCCATTGTCTTGTAAACTGTCAAGATTGTTGTTAAGGATGTCAAGAGTGTTCAGCACATGACATCATGTTGTAGACAAACACGGTGCCATCATAAGGACAGTTTAAAGATGGCCGCCCAACTTTTGACATGCACCAAAGAGGAGCAGTGTTCTGTTATCCATTTTTTGATCAATGAATGAGTGAAACCTATAGAAATTCATCGACGAATAAAGGTCCAGTTTGGTGATGCATGCTTGTCAGTCCAGCAAGTGTATGAGTAGTGCAGGAAGTTTCAACCCACAATCAAATCTAAACAACATGGACTTCTGAGTAAAGGTGTGCTTTTGCAACATGACAATGCTCGACCCTATTATGCTCGTCCAATGTTTGAAACCATCGAAGACCTCCACTTTCAGTGTGTACCACATTTTTCATACTCGCCAGACCTAGCCACAATCAATTTCTACCTGTTTGGACAACTTAAAGAGTCATTGGGAGGAAAAGGTTTTCATTTGAAGCCCTCTCATATAAAAGTATTATGTCTCTTCATCATAGGCAGTTGCTATAGCATAGTGGCTAGACACTTGCCTGCTGACCTAGAGGCCATGAATTCAATCCGCAGCTGAACAGAGCAGGATTTTAACAAATTGACCAGGGCTCCAAGGTTGATCCATCCTAAATTGGGTACCTGGAGGCCATGGATTCAATCCGCAGCTGGACAGAGCAGGATTTTGATAAATTGACCAGGGATCCAAGGTTGGCCCATCCTAAAGTGGGTACCTAGAAGACACGGATTCAATCCACAGCTGGACATAGTCGGATGTTGATAAATGAACCAGAGATCTGAAGTTGACCCACCCCCTATAGTGGGTACCTAGAATGTTTTGGGAAGTAAACGTGGCCGGCCTGGTAGTGCCCACATCACCCACCAAATGCTGATTGGTCGATACAACTGTTTGCCTGATTGGTTGATACAACTGTTTGTCTGATTGGTCTATACAAGTGTTTGCCTCATGCTCCTTCAAGTGTGTAAAAGTGTCCTTTCGTTTACTTACTCATCATCATCCATGGCTTGTCATGTGCAGGACTTTGTCCTCATGACAGTTTTTCAAAATGTTTCTCTGCCATTAGCCAGTTGTCCTGCCTCTGTGGCTGACATATGTAAATTACCTGTCACATCCAGAATCATGTGGTTTTTCTCTTCTGCACCTCTCCAGTAGCGCCGAATGTTGGGTGGCACTCACCAAATCTGACACCTCACATTATTGCCAATGGCTTCAGGTGGAGGAGCACAATTGGGAGGGTACAAGCCTTATCCTGGTGCGAGGAAATGCAACAAAAAGATTAAATGTCATGGCTGGGCAGACCAGGTCCTAAACCTTGGTCGACAACTGGTCTAGGATGGAAGCTCCGATGAGTGAATAGTTAAAGTATTGCTCTGCAGATTCAGCAGCTTCTGCAGCTTGCCTTGTTCCAGATGTAGAGGTGTTACCTTTCCTCTGGAGTAAACTAGGCAGGCCAAGAGATGGATCATGCTGCATGGGTAACACACGGTCTCTACAATTGAGCTCAGGCTTTGTACTATGGAGAGGTTTAACTCTATCCCTGGTCCCCACCATGGGTTGTAGTTATTATGCCGTTTCTGAAACACAATATAATAAACTTTCGTCTGTCAAGATTGACAAGGTGCCAGTCCCTCCCCCAGTTCTCCTCTTTCCATATTTATCTTTTCCAGACATTCATATCTTCTCTTACATGCCAACAATATTTAATTTTCCTCAATTTTATTTGTCTTAATAGCCAGTCTGCTTCGATATGGAGTTCTTGTAGGATAGAACTGTTGTGTTTTACAAGGTGTTTAAAATACACTACTGTAACACTTATATTTAAAGATGCATATATGCTTTTCAACTCATGTGTTAAATGTTCAAGTTTCACACCGGTGTCTTGCTGCAGGAAATGTGCATGTTCTTAGTACTCTGAATTTTGCTGTTTCAGTCCATACAGTTATTTCTCCCCATTTATGCACTTGAGATGTCCAATGTTGATCATTTCCTCAGTTCCAAAAACCTTCCTCTTCTTCTCTGTGTGTTTGTTGTTTGTGTGCTGATGAATGCTTTGGCCACAATGCCCATTTTGTTACCCGTGATGGTGTTCTAGTAAAGCTTACCACCTACTTCTCGATTTTTGGTGATTCATACATGTTTTAATTGTTTCGGTGTTTACAGAGCAATGTTTATTCATCTTTTAATTTCTGTCATCACATGTCCATTGCTCATTAGCAGTGAACTTAGACATTCAAAACTGCTCACTTTCTGTAATCGCTCTCAATTGATAAATATATCTGTTGACATAAATTATTTTGTTTTTGTTGCATTTATATTTAAATTGTGTATTTCACTTTGCTTTTCTTCTTCTTGTCCTGCTGTTGTTGCTGCCTCTCCTCCTCTTTCTTGTTCTGCTGATGTTGCTGCCTCTCCTCCTCCTCTTTTTCTTCTTCTTATACTTTCAGATGTCAGCCTGAAATTATTTAAAGAAAGCAGTAGTCACCTTGAAGCCCATTGCCATCTCCAAAGAGTTTGTCCTCAAATTTTCTCAAGGATTATTTACATACTTGTCAGTTAACAGAATCTAAAGGGGTTTAAAGGCAAGAGGTTTGAATTCATTGCACTGGATTTTATCACAAATGGCTTTCACAGGGTGGCCTACTGAAAGTGTTATTCAAAGCACCAACTCCATAGCTCCAGCGATGACCCCCAGGAGTCTCTGAGAAAATTGCACTCTTGAACCAAATGATGGTACCCAGGATTGAACCCACAACCTTCAAAACATGAAGCAGGCGGTTTAACTAATTCACCAGAGACTCCTGTCTCTATTGAAATATTGAACTAATTATGCATTTCTAAGTTTATTTCTATGCGAAATAAAAACTACTGATGCAATTTTAATTTCAGTGCAAACAGCGAAGCATTGTGGTCAAATTCTGGCCAGAATGGGAGATGAATTTTTTAATTCATACCAACAAATGAGGGGCTCAGAGTCAGCCTCAGCCTCAGTCTCAGCCTCAGCCTCAGTCTCAGCCTCAGTCTCAGCAGGTTGGTACCACTTTCAGCTGGTGTATGCCTGAGCTGTTAATTGTGTATGTGTGAGCTGTTAGTTGTGTATGTGTGAACTGTTAGTTGTGTATGTGTAAGCTGTTAGTTGTGTATGTGTGAGCTGTTAGTTGTGTATGTGTGAGCTGTTAGTTGTGTATGTGTGAGCTGTTAGTTGTGTATGTGTAAGCTGTTACTTGTGTATGTGTGAACTGTTAGTTGTGTATGTGTGAGCTGTTAGTTGTGTATGTGTGAGCTGTTAGTTGTGTATGTGTAAGCTGTTACTTGTGTATGTGTGAACTGTTAGTTGTGTATGTGTGAGCTGTTAGTTGTGTATGTGTAAGCTGTTAGTTGTGTATGTGTGAACTGTTAGTTGTGTATGTGTGAGCTGTTAGTTGTGTATGTGTGAGCTGTTAGTTGTGTATGTGTGAACTGTTAGTTGTGTATGTGTGAGCTGTTAGTTGTGTATGTCTGTGCTGTTAGTTGTGTATGTGTGAACTGTTAGTTGTGTATGTGTGAGCTGTTAGTTGTGTATGTGTGAACTGTTAGTTGTGTATGTGTGAGCTGTTAGTTGTGTATGTCTGTGCTGTTAGTTGTGTATGTGTGAACTGTTAGTTGTGTATGTGTGAGCTGTTAGTTGTGTATGTGTGAACTGTTAGTTGTGTATGTGTGAACTGTTAGTTGTGTATGTGTGAGCTGTTAGTTGTGTATGTGTGAGCTGTTAGTTGTGTATGTGTGAACTGTTAGTTGTGTATGTGTGAGCTGTTAGTTGTGTATGTCTGTGCTGTTAGTTGTGTATGTGTGAACTGTTAGTTGTGTATGTGTGAGCTGTTAGTTGTGTATGTGTGAACTGTTAGTTGTGTATGTGTAAGCTGTTAGTTGTGTATGTGTGAACTGTTAGTTGTGTATGTGTGAACTGTTAGTTGTGTATGTGTGAGCTGTTAGTTGTGTATGTGTGAACTGTTAGTTGTGTATGTGTGAACTGTTAGTTGTGTATGTGTAAGCTGTTAGTTGTGTATGTGTGAGCTGTTAGTTGTGTATGTGTGAACTGTTAGTTGTGTATGTGTGAGCTGTTAGTTGTGTATGTGTGAACTGTTAGTTGTGTATGTGTGAACTGTTAGTTGTGTATGTGTAAGCTGTTAGTTGTGTATGTGTGAGCTGTTAGTTGTGTATGTGTGAACTGTTAGTTGTGTATGTGTGAGCTGTTAGTTGTGTATGTGTAAGCTGTTAGTTGTGTATGTGTGAGTTGTTAGTTGTGTATGTGTGAACTGTTAGTTGTGTATGTGTAAGCTGTTAGTTGTGTATGTGTGAACTGTTAGTTGTGTATGTGTGAGCTGTTAGTTGTGTATGTGTAAGCTGTTAGTTGTGTATGTGTGAGCTGTTAGTTGTGTATGTGTAAGCTGTTAGTTGTGTATGTGTGAACTGTTAGTTGTGTATGTGTGAACTGTTAGTTGTGTATGTGTGAGCTGTTAGTTGTGTATGTGTAAGCTGTTAGTTGTGTATGTGTGAACTGTTAGTTGTGTATGTGTGAACTGTTAGTTGTGTATGTGTGAGCTGTTAGTTGTGTATGTGTGAACTGTTAGTTGTGTATGTGTGAACTGTTAGTTGTGTATGTGTAAGCTGTTAGTTGTGTATGTCTGTGCTGTTAGTTGTGTATGTCTGAGCTGTTAGTTGTGTATGTGTGAGCTGTTAGTTGTGTATGTGTGAGCTGTTAGTTGTGTATGTGTGAGCTGTTACTTGTGTATGTGTGAGCTGTTAGTTGTGTATGTGTGAGCTGTTAGTTGTGTATGTGTGAACTGTTAGTTGTGTATGTGTGAACTGTTACTTGTGTATGTGTGAGCTGTTAGTTGTGTATGTGTGAGCTGTTACTTGTGTATGTGTGAGCTGTTACTTGTGTATGTGTGAACTGTTAGTTGTGTATGTGTGAGCTGTTACTTGTGTATGTGTGAGCTGTTAGTTGTGTATGTATGAGTTGTTAGTTGTGTATGTGTGAGTTGTTAGTTGTGTATGTGTGAGCTGTTAGTTGTGTATGTGTGAACTGTTAGTTGTGTATGTATGAGTTGTTAGTTGTGTATGTGTGAGCTGTTAGTTGTGTATGTGTGAGTTGTTAGTTGTGTATGTGTAAGCTGTTAGTTGTGTATGTCTGTGCTGTTAGTTGTGTATGTCTGTGCTGTTAGTTGTGTATGTGTAAGCTGTTAGTTGTGTATGTGTGAGTTGTTAGTTGTGTATGTGTGAGTTGTTAGTTGTGTATGTGTAAGCTGTTAGTTGTGTATGTGTAAGCTGTTAGTTGTGTATGTGTGAACTGTTAGTTGTGTATGTGTAAGCTGTTAGTTGTGTATGTGTGAGCTGTTAGTTGTGTATGTGTGAACTGTTAGTTGTGTATGTGTAAGCTGTTAGTTGTGTATGTGTGAGCTGTTACTTGTGTATGTGTGAACTGTTAGTTGTGTATGTGTGAGCTGTTAGTTGTGTATGTGTGAGCTGTTACTTGTGTATGTGTGAGCTGTTAGTTGTGTATGTGTGAGCTGTTAGTTGTGTATGTGTGAACTGTTAGTTGTGTATGTGTGAGCTGTTAGTTGTGTATGTGTGAGCTGTTAGTTGTGTATGTGTGAGCTGTTAGCTTGTGTATGTGTGAGCTGTTAGTTGTGTATGTGTGAGCTGTTACGTTGTGTATGTGTGAGCTGTTAATTGTGTATGTGTGAACTGTTAAGTTGTGTATGTGTGAGCTGTTATTTGTGTATGTGTGAGCTGTTAGTTGTGTATGTGTGAAGCTGTTAGTTGTGTAGTCTGTAGCTGTTAGTTGTGTATGTCTGTGCTGTTAGTTGTGTATGTGTAAGCTGTTAGTTGTGTATGTGTGAAGCTTGTTAGTTGTGTATGTGTGAGTTGTTAGTTGTGTATGTGTGAGCTGTTAGTTGTGTATGTGTAAGCTGTTAGTTGTGTATGTGTAACTGTATTGTGTGTTTAAGCTGTTAGTTGTGTATGTGTGAAGCTGTTAGTTGTGTATGTGTGAAGCTGTTAGTTGTGTATGTGTGAGCTGTTAGTTGTGTATTTGAACTGTTAGTTGTGTATGTGTAAGCTGTTAGTTGTGTATGGTGAAGCTGTTAGTTGTGTATGTGTGAACTGTTAGTTGTGTATGTGTGAAGCTGTTAGTTGTGTATGTGTAAAGCTGTTAGTTGTGTATGTGTGAACTGTTAGTTGTGTATGTGTGAAGCTGTTAGTTGTGTATGTGTGAACTGTTAGTTGTGTATGTGTGAGCTGTTAGTTGTGTATGTGTGAACTGTTAGTTGTGTATGTGTGAGCTGTTAGTTGTGTATGTGTGAGCTGTTAGTTGTGTATGTGTGAGCTGTTAGTTGTGTATGTGTGAGCTGTTACTTGTGTATGTGTGAGCTGTTAGTTGTGTATGTGTGAGCTGTTACTTGTGTATGTGTGAGCTGTTAATTGTGTATGTGTGAACTGTTAGTTGTGTATGTGTGAGCTGTTACTTGTGTATGTGTGAGCTGTTAGTTGTGTATGTGTAAGCTGTTAGTTGTGTATGTCTGAGCTGTTAGTTGTGTATGTGTAAGCTGTTAGTTGTGTATGTGTGAGCTGTTACTTGTGTATGTGTGAGCTGTTAATTGTGTATGTGTGAGCTGTTAGTTGT
This sequence comes from Cepaea nemoralis, assembly GCA_014155875.1. Lineage (NCBI taxonomy): Eukaryota > Metazoa > Mollusca > Gastropoda > Stylommatophora > Helicidae > Cepaea > Cepaea nemoralis. The sequence continues at coordinate 65,817 of JACEFZ010002582.1, forward strand.
GTATGTGTAAGCTGTTACTTGTGTATGTGTGAGCTGTTAATTGTGTATGTGTGAACTGTTAGTTGTGTATGTGTGAACTGTTAGTTGTGTATGTGTGAACTGTTAATTGTGTATGTGTGAGCTGTTAATTGTGTATGTGTGAACTGTTAGTTGTGTATGTGTGAGCTGTTACTTGTGTATGTGTGAGCTGTTAGTTGTGTATGTGTAAGCTGTTAGTTGTGTATGTGTGAGCTGTTAGTTGTGTATGTGTAAGCTGTTAGTTGTGTATGCCTGAGCTGTTAGTTGTGTATGTCTGAGCTGTTAGTTGTGTATGTGTAAGCTGTTAGTTGTGTATGTCTGTGCTGTTACTTGTGTATGTGTGAGCTGTTAGTTGTGTATGTGTAAGCTGTTAGTTGTGTATGTGTAAGCTGTTACTTGTGTATGTGTGAGCTGTTAGTTGTGTATGTGTAAGCTGTTACTTGTGTATGTGTGAGCTGTTAGTTGTGTATGTGTAAGCTGTTACTTGTGTATGTGTGAGCTGTTAGTTGTGTATGTGTAAGCTGTTACTTGTGTATGTGTGAGCTGTTAGTTGTGTATGTGTAAGCTGTTACTTGTGTATGTGTGAGCTGTTAGTTGTGTATGTGTAAGCTGTTACTTGTGTATGTGTGAGCTGTTAGTTGTGTATGTGTAAGCTGTTACTTGTGTATGTGTGAGCTGTTAGTTGTGTATGTGTAAGCTGTTAGTTGTGTATGTGTAAGCTGTTACTTGTGTATGTGTGAGCTGTTAGTTGTGTATGTGTAAGCTGTTAGTTGTGTATGTGTGAGCTGTTACTTGTGTATGTCTGTGCTGTTACTTGTGTATGTGTGAGCTGTTAGTTGTGTATGTGTAAGCTGTTAGTTGTGTATGTGTAAGCTGTTACTTGTGTATGTGTAAGCTGTTAGTTGTGTATGTCTGTGCTGTTAGTTGTGTATGTGTGAGCTGTTACTTGTGTATGTGTGAGCTGTTAGTTGTGTATGTGTAAGCTGTTAGTTGTGTATGTGTGAGCTGTTACTTGTGTATGTGTGAGCTGTTAGTTGTGTATGTATGAGTTGTTAGTTGTGTATGCCTGAGCTGTTAGTTGTGTATGCCTGAGCAGTTATCAATATGTCGTGGTCTTGTTTGTTTGCAGTTCCGACATGGAAAAGTGTTGGTGAACAGCTCAAATCTGTTTTCTTGAAAGTGGCACAAATGAACGTGAGTAACCTTCTCTATTATACACACAGCTTTGTCATCACAATTAAGGCATATAAATATTTATCCACATTGTACACCCAATGGCAACACAGAAACAATATAGTGCATCATTCTACACTTGTACCGACTTCAGAATTGAGGCAACAACCCTTCCTTCTTGCAGTTCTGCAGACATTTAAAAGACTAAATGTAGTAACTAACAACAACAACAGCTGTTTTCACATACTCAAAGTTTGTTTTCCAAAACATCTCATGCTGTAAACAGGACAGACTTGTTCAGAAATATTTGTTTTCTCAACTGTTTGGTACGGCGAGGAACCATCAGTCTGCAACCAATAAGCCAGACATAGGACAACTCATGCAAACCTCTGTCCGGTATGACATCACACTGATGTTGGACAACAGGATGTCACCATCTGACATACAGGACTTCATGCTGGTGTTCACAGCCAGCAAACGCAAGCAAGCACTGTCAAAGATGTCAATTCAAAAACCAAAGATAAGGAGCATCTGTTGGATCTTTTCCTCGTGACTTGCTGGTGTGGTGGGAAACAAGCAGGTGGACAGATTGGCTGGGTCTGTACCATTGAGAGGGGTAAAGGTGCATGATAAGGCAAATATGGTCCAGGTTCTTTGAGATCATGTGTATAGTATGCCACAACAGATAAATCACCATGTCCTAGAGAGAATGGTGATGCAGGGAGTGATAAGAGGATCTGGCTGACACTCATTGCTCAGAGTAAAGACCAGACGGATACATAACTAGACTGTAGCTGGTGTCATTTGTATTGGGACTCTGTGCTGGTTGTCGAAGATGACGGAGCATGAATGGGAATGTCCCAAATCCTCTGATGTCACAACTCAACTCAAAGATGTTATTGTAGTTTTCTGTATTCAACTCTTTCATATCAGTGTCTATGTTATCTTTTTATGTTATAATTTCGGACCAGTTTCTATGCTCTTATTTACTTTTTCGAGAACTGTGTGTCTCTGTTATCTTCTTTCTAATAACCATCATTTACATGTTCCCTGAATCATGGAGGTTTCATTGGCTCCCAATGCTAGTCTAGTCTCCTTAAGTTCACAATGACTTTAGAACCTAAACCATGACCTGACCTTGGAGCTTGCAACTTCTCCTTGCCGCTAGTGCAGATCTGACCAATTCACTTTGTGGACTGTCTGAATGTTTACAAAATAGAAACGTCTGGTATAATTTCCCCTTACCCTTGAGTAGTAGATCAGACATCTAACTTTCTCAGAGCAGGATGAACAACTCAGAGCACCCATTTACAACCTGTGCGTGTTAAACATCAGCCAGCAGTTGGAAGTAAACAAGAGTAGGCAGTGTAGTCTGTAGCCTAGACAAAATTAGAACACCTACCCTCAAAAATATTTATAGTATGTATGATAAATATGGATACGTTTGGATCCTAACTGATACTGTGGTCTGTATGCTGTGCTGAGATTCTCCTTGTGTGACCTAGGAAGGGCACTGGAACACTCATGGAGATATCCATGTGTTGTGTAATGAAAGTGATCCTTTATGGAAATCAAACCAGACCTTTCATAAACTGGCATTATATCTTGATCGTTCATAAAATGATATTATAACTTGACCTTTCATAAATGACTTTATACCTTAACCTCTCATAAATTAACATGATACCTTGACCTTTCATAAATTGACATGATACCTTGATCTTTCATAAATTGACATGATACCTTGACTTTTCATATACTGACATGATGCCTTGATCATTCATAAATTAACGTGATATTTGACCATTCATAAATTGACAATATACCTTGACCTTTCATAAATTGACCTTGCATTGTGACTTGCCTCTAGGACACAGATCCAGATGCTGAACAGAAAAAGGAAGAAGCCTGGCAGGAATTTTAAGGCCATATTGAACAACTCTGTGTGTGATAATGGTGTGGGTGATGCTTTCAAAATACTGGGGGCTCTGCTTCTGTCCCTACGTGGTTTGTCTGAACTGATGTCTGGAGTCAAGGGTTTGGCACGTTCCTATTTTCTACGATACATCCGAGAGAGAGAGTTGGATGTTGAAATGCAACGAATGGGTGGTTTGGTAAGTTGATAAAATGTTTTTTTTCCAAAGTGCAGATATAAAAGGTATGTTAAGTTCTTGTCGAGAAACAATTATGAACTCATATAGTATACCTCGAGAAGATGTCAGGTCAGAAGACATGTTTGTGGGTAATACTCACCCCTAACAGTTTTGACAGATGATAGTTTGTGACATTGGACTTCTAACGCTGCATAATAACTACAACCCATGGTGATAGTGAATGTTATACCTCTTCATAGCACAAAGCCTGGGCTGAATTGTAGAGATCATGTGTTGCCTTTGCAGTATGATTCCTCCCTCAGCCTGCGTACTTTACTCGAGAGGAAAGGTAACACCAATACATCTGGAACACGGCAAGCTGCAGAAGCTGCCAGATCAGCAAAGAAAGGCTCCAACTGTCCGCATGTTGGAAGCTTCGACCCTAGACTAGTTGCCGACCAAGGATTAGGGCTTGGTCTGGTCTGCCCTGCCATGACATGTAATCTTTAGGTTGCATTTCCTTGCACAGGATAAAGCTTGTACTCTCCCAAGCGCTCTTTCATCTGAAGCTGTTGGCACAATGTGGGGTGTAAGGTTTGATGAGCACCGCCTGACATTCAGCGTCAACAGAAAGCAGGCAATACTGTCTACTGTCATGTGCTAGCTCAGTCATATCTGATTAAGACCTGACAAATGAGGTATAGTTTATGAGTTTATACTTGTTTTTCTAGAGGAAGAGGATCTGAAAACACCTTTTATGTCTTATGTTTGTATTGCCAGTGTGCTGATGTCGAGGTAGCGGATTCAACCCCTACACCGATCAGTAGACTAAAATGTTGACTTCTTGTCCTTGACTTAGGGATGAAAATTACATGTACCTCAGAATTCAGAGTGGGTTCACCTGATGGTGATATACACTGGAAATAGGGAAAGCTAATGCTCATGCAAAAATTGGTCCAGAGCACTAGAAATGGTAGTATGTGTATGGACTTGAGTTCAAAGCAAAAAAAAAAATATCAGATGGAAGATGTGTGACAGAAATTAAGATCAGAAAAGGTCAAGCAAAAGCTGCATTTCAGAAAATGAAAAGTACCTTATGCATAAGTCACTATCATTGAATGTTAGACATTTGTAGAACTAAAATGTCATATAGAACCCATCTTACTGTATTTGACAATGAATCGTGGAACGTGAAAGAACAAATTAGGAAGCACATGGCAGCAAAAGAGACAATCAGCATTCTTTGGTAATGTAAAGAGAAGAGAGGCATTGGAAAACATTGTGACAACTGCAAAGATCAGTGGCAGACAGAGAAATCATGTTTATGGCTGAGGATTGTAACAGGGTTGAATATCATCAACAGACTTGATCCAGAGCACAAAGGACCGAACATTTTCTCGTACCTATCTTAGGCCCGGGAGCCCAGAGTAAGGAACATGATTCCCATATGAGAAGGGATTTGAACACACAGGCCAGTTGTCATGCATGCTAGCCACTGCACTACTGCTGCGGCTCTCACTATTTGTGTAGGAGAACATAAACCAAGATATGTCATGACATGGGTGGGCACATATCCAATGTTAAAGGAGCTGAAACACATGCCAAAGGTGGGGAGGGGGGTGCTTCTGATGATGTGAAGCCTCCTGTCATGCCTATGGAGATAAATGAACATCTAAGCCAGTTGGAGGGCACACGGTCATGATGATATCCTGCTGTGCCATCATTCTAATTTTTTGGTTTACAGCTTTAGAAACCTGGATGGCATATTTGAAAAACAATTTCTGTTCGTCTCTCTTGATCTCTGATTATGTTGCTTCAATCAAACACAGTCAGTATCTTGACCTCTGATTATATTGCTTCAATCAAACACAGTCAGTATCTTGATCTTTGATTATGTTGCTTCAATCAAACACAGTCAGTATCTTGACCTCTGATTATATTGCTTCAATCAAACACAGTATCTTGATCTCTGATTATGTTGCTTCAATCAAACACAGTCAGTATCTTGACCTCTGATTATATTGCTTCAATCAAACACAGTATCTTGATCTCTGATTATGTTGCTTCAATCAAACACAGTCATTATCTTGATCTCTGATTATGTTGCTTCAATCATACAGTCAGAATCTTGATCTCTGATTATGTTGCTTCAATCAAACACAGTCAGTATCTTGATCTTTGATTATGTTGCTTCAATCAAACAGTATCTTGATCTTTGATTATGTTGCTTCAATCAAACACAGTCATTATCTTGATCTCTGATTATGTTGCTTCAATCATACAGTCAGAATCTTGATCTCTGATTATGTTGCTTCAATCAAACACAGTCAGTATCTTGATCTTTGATTATGTTGCTTCAATCAAACAGTATCTTGATCTTTGATTATGTTGCTTCAATCAAACACAGTCAGTATCTTGATCTTTGATTATGTTGCTTCAATCATACAGTCAGAATCTTGATCTCTGATTATGTTGCTTCAATCAAACACAGTCAGTATCTTGATCTTTGATTATGTTGCTTCAATCAAACACAGTCAGTATCTTGATCTTTGATTATGTTGCTTCAATCAAACAGTATCTTGATCTTTGATTATGTTGCTTCAATCAAACACAGTCAGTATCTTGATCTTTGATTATGTTGCTTCAATCATACAGTCAGAATCTTGATCTCTGATTATGTTGCTTCAATCAAACAGTCACTATCTTGGAGGTAAGCATGGCCGAATAGATAAGAGCACTTGTTCTTAAAACATTCGGTGTGCTGATGGTGAAGTACCCCTACATCGGTTAGTTATATTAAAATGTTGAATTCTTGTTCTTGACTTGGGGACGTAAATTTCAAGTACCTCTGAAACTAGTGTGGGTTCACCTGATAGCAAGGGACACTGGTAATAGGGAAAGCTAGCCCACAAATTAGTCCACTGTGTACTAAGCTTAAGTTCACAGCAAGCGAACAAAACAGGCAGCCTTAATTCCTCAGACTCACGACCCCCCCCCCCCCCCCCCCCCGCATATCCATTACAGGACATCGCTGTCAACATCAGCATCTTTTCAGCTGATTGTTGATTTCTTGGCAAGATTACGCTCAGTAGTTTGCCATTGCTTTACTGCAAGGTACTATAGGCAGCATAGGCAGCAAATGACAGTTTGTTTTGACAGTGTGGGATAGATAGAGTTGTGGGGTACCCAGAAATGACAGAGCTGATCGATTGGCTAAGGAAGGAACAAAAGAAGAACAGCCTGATGTGCCCATTACATTCCACCAAAAGAAAAGAATTATCAAATCAGTCAGAAAGCCATCAAACCCTACTAAAGATGACTACCACGTTATGGACAGACCAGAACAAGTCATTATTCTGCGCTTCAGAGCAGGACACAATAGATTACGCAACCACATGTATACAAAATTCAAGATTGGTAACTCAGCCATGTGCACATGTGGTTTGGTGTCGCAGACAGCAGAGCACATACTCCAGGATTGCCCACACTAACAACATATCCAGGCGAACCTTCTGGCCTAGAGAGACAACAGTGGAAGATAAACTCTATAGACCGCTGAGTGAACTAAAAAAGACTGTTAGATTCATACAAGAGACAACATTGCAGTTATAGACATATTTCAATCGAACGGAAGAAGAAGAAGAAGAAGAATATTGTCGTTCCATCTTCCTCATAGACTACATGTGCTATGCAAAGTGGCAAAGACAATCATGTCTCATCACATATCTCATTCCTTGGTGTTCTGGATCAGATATTTTTTCTCCACACATAGTTTCTCTTGGTCTCCCTCTGCTACCACTAAACCGTCCAGTCGTTACAATATACTCCAATACCTCTTTTCTCATTGCATGATCAAGGAACGCTATTCATTTTTTCCTATAGTTGTATATAATGTTCTACTTTCAAGCCCGTTCCATGCATTCATTGTTAATGAGTCTGGCAGTCAAAGGTATTTTTAACATCGTCCCAGAAACCACATCTCCGCGGCTTCCAAACTCTTCTAATGTGTTTGTTCACATTCCAAGATTCCAGATTTTCTGGGAATTGCTTGAGAAGAAATGTGGATAGAAATAGAACTGGTCACCTCAAGAACATTTGGCAAGGTCAAGAACATGTTAAGGCCTAACATTCCATACCATAATAGCTGTCTCTGAAATTGGGACTAGCTTTTCTTACTTGTATGTCATTAATTGTTACTTTAACTCTTTGGTCTTATGCCAGCTTATTCTTACTTTAACTATCTGTAACATTATATGTGAGCTTATTCGTGCTTTAACTCTTTGATCTTATATCAGCTCATTCTTGCTTTAAAAATGATTTAATTTCAGTTCTTTCTTGCTAAATTCTCTGTAATCTTATTTGTCAGCTCTTTCTGACTTTAATGCTGTCTATAACTGTATAATGTGAGCTTATTCTTTCTTAAACTGTCTTTTTCTTCTTATAGAATCACTTAATGCAGCATGAACTGGATTAAAAGAACAGATTACCTTTATAAACAAGCATACGACAGACATTGACAGCTGATGAGATTACTGGAAAATGAGGAAGGCTGAGAGGGATACATCTGCATAGTTTTGTTGCATGGCATGTAAAGACAAATGTCAGCAAATAAATAGCTACATACTTCTAGAGAACGGGAGTTGTGGAGAGTCATGATCACCCACGTCAAGTGCCAAGTTTCCCAATATTGATTGTAAATTATGATATATAATTGGTAATTAGACTGAAGTTTTGTTATTGTTAGCTCTATTGTTATACACTTGTTATCCATTATCCTCATTTACCATAATGGCATTTACAACCACCACATGTTTTTTACCATTCATGTAGTAGAAAAACAAGATTATATATAATATGTATGAATATACAAGGCATGTTTTTTAAGTAAGTCCCGGTATAAAATAAAAAAACAAAACATTATATATAAAAATGATTTATTGCAGCCAAAAGTGAACCACACATTTACACTATTTCTCAACATAGTCACCATTGACTTCAACACATTTTTGGTATCGTGGCACCAGGTTCTTAATTCCAATGTCATAGAAGTCTGCCGCCAGTGTCTTGAACCATTCATTAACGCCTGTCTGCAGTTCATCATCAGTTTCAAACCGCTGGGATGCCAGCCACTTCTTTAGGTCCATGAAAAGGTGGTAATCACTTGGTGCCAGATCGGGGCTGTAGTGCGGGTGGTCAACAATTTCCCAGTGAAATTTTTGCAACAATTGAACAGTTCCATATGCGACGTGAATTTCTGCAGCACTGTTGCGTTTTGCTAGCAAAAAACGGATCACAGCACGAACCTCGCAGCTGGCGGGAGTATTTATTTTTGCACTCATTATAAATCACTCACACGCAGCATCAAACACGATTTTGACAGTGAAAAAATAGCACACAGCTAGCTAATGAACCACATAAACATACTGCATATGTACATTTCCGTTTTCCATCGGTATTTGTCAGTGTGGCCAAAACGGGACTTACTTAAAAAACGTGCCTCGTATGTATATTTATGATTAATGAACTTGAACACAATTCAAGACTACATAGTAATTTAGAGTGTAAATAACAGCTTATGCCCTGTTGTAACTTCTTAATATGCTTGCATTTGCCCATCATGGTTTGGAGAAGTGTCGTCAAGGCAGCATTGAAATCTGATTTATGACACATAAGCAATTGCTTTGACTTTAAACTTTGTTGACGAGCTGGTACAGTCTACACACTATGGTTGTGGACTGTGAGGTCACGGTGTAGACTGCGAGGTCACGGCATAGTCTGCGAGGTCACGGCACACACCAGGTGGTGTCTACCCTGGCTCAGACTTCCAGCGACCAGCATGAAGAAGCCAGGTTCAGACAGTCCATTAATGATTGATATCTGCAGTTTGTTGCCGACATAAGAAATCAGTATGTCTAACGTATTAGGGAAGACAGGACATAACAATGAGAAATCATTATGTCTAACGTATTAGGGAAGACAGGACATAACAATGAGAAATCAGTATGTCTAACCTATTAGGGAAGACAGGACATAACAATGAGAAATCAGTATGTCTAAACTATTAGGGAAGACAGGACATAACAATGAGAAATCAATATCTCTTACGTGCTAGGAAAGACATGACATAACAATGAGAAATCAGTATGTCTAATGTATTAGGGAAGACAGGACATAGCAATATGTTGTTGACATGAGAAATCAGTATGTCTAACGTATTAGGAAAGACATCTTATAACAATTTATTGCAGACATGAGAAATCAGTATGTCTAACGTATTAGTTTATAGTTTCATAGTTTATAGTATAAAAAATTCACTGGACTGTAGTAGATCAATGATTGACTTTAGATGACTAAATATGTTCATTTAGCTTTGGTACACTCTTTTCTGGTTCTGCCACTTGAGGGTTTCACCTCATTGTGGACACAGGAAGGTCTGTAAGAAGATGCATTGCTCCTCAAGATCAGTCTGAACAGTCAGACGTTGGTGATCATGCCTGTCCCCAGTCTTCTGTCTCATGTACTGCCAATCTTCTTATAACCCATGCCGTGTGGTGTTGGTGATCATGTCTGTCCACAGCCTGTCTCTTGTGCTGTAAATCATTTCTGATACTGGCATCCCTTCAAGCCATGATATCAAATTGTCCAGCATCTTCTCTTTTGACCTCCCCCCTGCCTCAATTCCTCTCCAAATTTTTCTCATGACATGCCCAAAAAATGAGGATTGTCTCCTTCTGATGCAAGTAACCAGTTCTCTTTGTGAGTTCACTTCTTTCAAGATATTGTCATTTATCTTTCTTATCTTTCTATCTGTCCACAGTGTTCTCACAATTCGTCTATAAAACCACACGTTCACAGCTTACATGATAGATGGGTGATTGGAAGGGCTGAATATAAGATGGGCCTGTGTGCCCAATTTGTGACCCTTTGAAAATAAAGTTTGTTCGTTCATTTGTCACTTGTCTGCTAATTGGCCATGACTGTCTTCTGTACATGACAATACAGTAAGACTGACAATACATTAACATTGTTAATACTATAACACTGACAAAATAACAATGCTGACAGTACAATAACATGGATTATGACACTCACCCCTACTGACTTTTGACACTTGCTAACGAATGTCAAGTATTAGTACCTTAGTCTAGTCATTGTCATAGTAATTCAGTTCAGCTTAACATTATATATATGATAATTTGATCTGTCACCTAAGTCATTGGGATGTTTGCCATGACTCATGGAATTTAATTAATGTATGAATAAAATGAGTGGAACTGCGGTAAAACTGGAAATCTAAACTATATACAAGAACACAAAGTAATGCAGCTGTACAGAACACAATTATGGAAAACGCAGAACATGGCAGCGACTAGCCTTCATCAACAAACAAATACACATAACATAACATAAACATGGAGAAGACACTACAGTGACTACATTAAGGCATAATAACTGAATGAGAAGAATGGCAAAATGAAAAAAAAATTAGAATAATGAAACGAAAATGAAAAAAAATAAAATGAAAAAAATGTGCTACTTATCTGAAAATCCCAGGCTATGAAACTAACATGAATCTTGACATTGATACTCTTATACAGACAGCCATGAGAGTCTGTGGTGTCATAGGAGTGGGTTTTGGGTTAATTTTCATCCATCATTTGGTCGGTTCATGGATGCAGTTTTCTTGGAAACTCTTGGAGGTTGTCGTTGGGACTACATATGCTTTGTGTGAAATTTTTTTTGGCAGACGGCTCTGTGGAAAGAGGCCAAGCCATATGGGTAGAACTTGGTGCAATGAAGTCAATCCTCTTGCCTTTGTGTCACATTTTACAACTAGTCATTCTAATTTACAGTCATTTGTCTTTCCTTGCCAAAGTAATTATTACTTTATCTTAGGAAATTAAGACTGCTATGAAATGATCTCAGTGTTTCAATTGTTAAAATCTTATCGTCATGTTCTATTTAACAATTTTATTTACAAATTGGAAGGAAACAAATATATGTTATATTGGCACCTTGCCGTCTTGACAGACGATTGTTACATCGTGCATCAAAAAGGCGTAATAACTACAACCCATGACGGTAGCGAATGTGACCGATAAGGCCAATTCCAAAAAGAGAAAAGAAAATTGACATAATTTCAATATTGTTAACATGCTGTCATTATCACATGAAACTTACTTTGTTAGTAATATGTAATAGAGAAACCAGGTTTAAGTTAGTTACAATTGGATTTCAAATTGATCACATTCAAAGTGAGAAAAGTGGACAAATCACAATTCAGTGGAATGATATTATTTATTAATAAACACATTGCTAACAATAAAGTATTAGTTTCAACACATTGCCGCCAATAAAGTATTAATTCCATGACTATACGGAGGGCATAAAATTGTTGTATGTTGTATGCACCATATGACAGATATCTGAAGATTTGAGTACTTAGAGATGCTTTTAAAGTGAAAGTTATAGATTTTTACAACCGATGTCTTGACTAAATGACAAGAATTATTATAGAACTGAATCAATGGATTTACAGATCTTGAAAGATATAACACTTTTATGTGCCTTTTTGTTGTATTTATGTGAAGTTTCTGCAGTTGGATTGCTCACTGACTGTATGTTGTACATATCTGAATAATTGCCTTAATATTTTATGTCAGAATTTATATCTGGAATTCTGTGTATTTGCCTTAATTTGAGAGTTTAATCTCGACCTGTTTTTTTAAGCAGAGTTTGAATGTTAATATATTTAATAATATTGAATTAATGTCTTTCATTCACTCCTTCATACAATATTTGTTATCTTTCATTCACTATATATACCTTAAAACTTAACCTAACTAATTATTCTTGCCATCTTGAAGATTAAAGTGAGGATTCCTGTTTAATTCCTTTTTAAACAACAAACTTTACTACTTCATTGTTAAATACAAGAGTCGTCCAGTTAGTATCAGGACTGGTGTAATCTCTAGATAACTGTGAAAGATGAATTAAAATTACCTGCACTATTGTTTGAAGTAGTCATCTGCTACTGCAGCACGTTTCCCCCATTGGGCTACGAGTTTCTGTACTCCGGCAGCATTGGGCTACGAGCTTCTGTACTCCGGCAGCATTGGGCTACGAGTTTCTGTACTCCGGCAGCATTGGGCTACGAGTTTCTGTACTCCGGCAGCATTGGGCTACGAGCTTCTGTACTCCGGCAGCATGAAATTCTTTTAGCTGGTCCATTGGAGAACTACCTGACGCACTTTGTCATTTGTATCAAACGCTTATCCTCCGAGCTGCTGTTTCAGAGGGCAAGAAAGGTGAAAATCACTCAGAATCAAGACAGGACTGTAACACGGGTGTGGCAGTACCTTCCAATTCAACTGGCAATAATTGTCATAGTTTTAGCGGCTGTATGGGGGGGGGGGGGGGTCTCGTGTTGTCATTTTGAAGAATGACACTTTGGTTCATCCTTGATGGATTCTTGATCCATTCAAACACTGATAACGTGCTACAGTCTGTTCTCCAAACACACATGACAGTTTACAATGAACTTCAGCAGGTTTTGAACCTTCTTTCACCAAATATTTCATCACAACATGCTGTTCCTGCACTGAAGCCAACTGGTCCGATGCCATTTTGAAAAAAAGTGCGGGAAAACTGCTGATACTTGCCAACTCCACTACCAGGTGTCAATGTATACTGTTCAATTTGTGTTTGTATTATAGTAGTTACTAAACTTAATAATCATCATCTTGGTTATCCTGACAAAGTCCTGATACTTATTGCATGACCCTCGTAGTTCAACACAGTTCTAAATGTTTGAAATGTTCTTCCTGATTTCTTGAACATGTTTACCATGGGAAGTTTTGTAATTATTAAAATGTTTTACTGGTATTGTGGTTTCACATTTTCAGAATATTTATAATGTCACATGACCAGTGTGGTTTGAATTGGAATCTGCTGAATATGTCTGGAAGGTTATTATTTACACCTTTAATACTTCAGTAGAGTGTTGAATAGACCAGCTCACCAGGCTTCTTAACACAATAAATGATACTGGAGGTAAACCACCTGACTGTGTAAGTGTATGTTTATTGCAATCCTGAAGCAATCAGGGGCCTTGGAATGTGATCAACATCGGACAGTTAAGATAATGAGTCACATCACACAGATTTTGCTAAGAATCATGGACACACATGTAATCATAAATAGGGGAAGAACTCTGTAGACTTATAGAAGGCAAGGATAAAACAAATGTGTATTTGCTGAGAACGTTAATAGAGCATTCTATAGAAGTAAACTACATCTTTGCTTCATTGATTACACAAAGACTTTCCACAGACATAATAAAGATGTTCACAAATCTTCAAATTTATGAGAAAGACTTTAGATTTGTAAGGAACATGTATTGGAAATAACAAGCTGACATAACAATTGACAGTGAATTAGTACAATATCAACCAATTAAGAGAAGTGTGTGACAGGGAAATATAATGTCTCCGGGCATTCTGTCCTTATATAGTGAAAGTATTAATATTATGAAAGGAATTGCCATTGGAGAACAACATCAACAGTGCAATACAGTACTGATTGCAGACAACAAATAGGATTTACATCATTTAGTTAATGCTGTTATTGTACAGAGTGCAATTATGGTTAGAATTAAATTGTAAGAAAACAGAACATATGGTCATTCCAAGAAGATGAAGTACATCATATAACATCTCCTCCCCCCCCCCCCCCCCCCCCCCCCCCCCCCCCCCCCCCCCCCCCCCCCAAAAAAAAAAAGCAAAGACATTTTCTTAAACAGATGAATTGGTAACAGTCATTACATCTGATGGAAGATGGCTGTACACGCTTATTGACTTTGCACGTGATCGTATTTGATGTAATGATTATTGGCTCTGTACGTGATCATAATAGTATTTGATGTACGGATATCACACAGTTGTCAGTTTTTATGTCATACGTTTCACAAAATCTAGCTACTTGTAAAAATTATGCCATGTGCTTTTGTTTAAGATCGATAGTGCGCAGTAGTTTGACCAGTTTACATGAATGTTTAAGTATTAAGGTGTTTAATGATTGTCACACTGATTTTAAACTTGCGATTACCATTGGAATAATAAATGCTCCACGACTGAACACCATCAGTGACTATGTTTTAAGTATTTCAGCCAAAATATACTTTATTTATTCACATCGTCTGATATATATATATATATATATATATATATATATATATATATATATATATATATATATATATATATATATGCATGCAGTATACCCGGGATGAGATGCAGCTAATTATGGCTGGAAATAATCTTGCAAACTATTATTTGTGGTTTCTGTGCATAAATGGATAAGTAACAATTCTGAATGTAGTTGACAGATCATTTTATTCTATTGCTTTTGATTGTAAATTGATGAGTAACAATTCTGAATGTTCTGAGTGAACCAAATCATTGTATTTTATTACTTTTGATTGTAAATTGATGAGTAACAATTCTGAATGTTCTGAGTGAACCAAATCATTGTATTTTATTACTTTTGATTGTAAACTCTTGAGTAACAATTCTGAAAGTAGTTGCCAGATCATTTTATTCTATTGCTTTTGATTGTAATAAAAAAAAAAAAATTAAAACTGATGAGCAAAGATTTTCAATATAACTGGTTGATCATTGTATTCTACTGCTTTTTATTGTAAAGTCTTGAATAACAGTTCTGAATATAGTTATTAAATTACTGTATTCTATTGCGTATTGCTTTATTATGTTGTTTTATTTTTTTTTTATTATTGTAAACGCATATATAACAATGTTGAATGTAGTTACCCATTTATTGTGTTCTAATGATTTTTGATTGTCAACTCACGAGTAGTAGTTCTGAATATAATTATTAAATTATTGCATGCTATTGCTTATTGCTTTATTATATTGTTTTTTTTAAAATTGTAAACACGTAAATAACAATGTTGAATGTTGTTACCCATTTATTTTGTTCTAATGCTTTTTGATTGTCAACTCACGAGTAGTAGTTCTGAATATACCCAGTGACTGTATTCTATTACTGTTGTAATTGTATACTTATGAGACACTTTGTTGACCTGACTGCTGTTTGTTGAAGCAGATTTGATTATACTCTCTACCTAAGATATGTTTCTTTACAATGTTGTTATTGCCATGTTTTTCTCTATACTTTATGTTAATTTATTTCAGGGAGTTGTCTGCATGCACATTTTGACGTCTTCTGCAACCAAGAGGGAATATCTCTATGATTAAGCAGTTGCACGTCCAGAAAGTTTAGGATCAATCCTAAATGAGATTGCTCACTGACATATCAAGGCCATGTTTGTATATCTAAACAAGGCCTCAAGGCAGTTCTACTTCTCTGATTGGATGCATCTGTATAACCCTTTGAACTTTGTTACCGTTGACCTTCATATATTCTGAATTCCTGTTCCTAATGGGAAAAATTACAATTTTGCTTAATCTTACCCCATCTGTTCATCATCTCTTTCGTGTTATATGGAATGTATTTATTTTGGTAATATCCTGTTCAAACATTCCAGGTTATTATTGTGATGCTTAGAAACTCAGGAAAAAGTTTTCACAATCAAACTAAATACTTGTAAGCAATCCATTTCAAAACTGCTTACTGTCGGTGAAAATAAGAACCGGAGCATGTTGCAGGAGAGACGACGTGCTAGTAAGGTGATAATTAAGAATGCAGCTGAAGAATTTCAATACGGCTGCATGAAATATCTAGCTAGATTTGGTAGTGCTTGAGTTCAATCAGGAAATGATGTGAGAAGTTGACAATTATTGTGCAGAATAGGTATAATGCTACAGAAAAGATCAACAGTGCAGACAAACATTGGCAAATGCTAAAGGGGTCAAGACAACAGGTGCCATAAGAAGTAATACCAGAAATAAAGAGAATAGCTAAGAAGATGCTGATAATTAGAAGAAAAAGTAAACAAAAAATAAAGATGAATATGAAAGAATACATATAGAAATAGCACAAAGAGGCAAGAAAGCAAAAGAAGTCTGGCTAAATAGTCAATGCATGGAAGTTCAGGAGCAATGAGAAGACATACAATCTACGTGCAAAATGATACAGTAACTTTGAGACATTAGAAAGCATACAGCAACTAAGTGTCCGAAGAGAACAGATGGGAAAATATTACTGGACAAGAGAAGGTAATTTAAATATGGACAGAGAACTTAAAAGAGTTATATATGTTCAAGAGTATTTGAAGAAGCATTCATAGCACTAGGAAATGTGTGGAATTCAAAGGAAGTTAAACTTAGCACCAAATCTAGGAATTTTAATTTCAAATCTAAAATCGGTACTTTTGTATGGTCAGAAACATGGAGAACAACTAAAAGAATTACTAATAAACTACAACATTCACTAACTGGTGGCTGCGCAGAATAGTGGGGATTAAATGGTATGACAGAATCACCAATGTAGAACTAATGGAGAGAACTAACCAAATTCCAGTGAACCAAAAGGTGAGGAATGATACTGGCGCGGGATAGGACACACATGGAGTAATACTGTTCAGTATAACTAGACACACGCTTGCCTGGAACCACAAGACAACTGAAATAGCGGGAGACCTAAAACACAAGAGGAAGAGGATTACAGACAGAGATTAATAATATGGGGAGGGCAGGGAGGGAGCTGCAGGAGATAGCAAAAGATAGTCCGGCTTACTGTGGTTTGTTTGAAAATAGTCCAGCTTACTGTGGTTTGTTTGAAAATAGTCCAGCTTACTGTGGTCTGTTTGAGGTCCCATGCCCCAATGGATGATAAAAGGCAGAAGTGGAAGTATTTGGTGACTTTGATAACAGAAGATGGCAGATTATACAGACAATGAATGTAGAACAACACATGCAAAAGCGGCATTTCACAAGATGGAGAACATCCGATGCACTATATCTTTGTCAGTCAAGGTGAGATAGTTCTTAAGAATTGTATAGAAGAGAATCATGGACATTCAGCAGATTGTTGAGTAATTGTGTGGAAGCTACAGAGATGTAGTTTTTGTAGTTTTATAGAAGAATGATGAGAACACCACAGACAGATTGATTGATTGATTGATTGATTTAGGAACGATATCACAGCATTCGGGGCATTCCCATAAGCGCTCCATCCCCATCCTCAGAAGCCAGCGAAGAGTTCCAACCCCAATAGTACCAGTAGCAATCTGATTATATGTGCGTCTCGCCTTTCCTCTAAGCATCGAGCATCGGCCAGATCCCCTCGTCACAGACAGATAAGATGTGTAATGAGGGTAGATATCTTGAAAGAAATTAACTCACAAAGAGAGCTGGTTATTCGCATCAGATGAAGACCACTCACATTTTGTGGGCACATTACAAGATGTGCAGAGTTTAAGTACATTGTGACAACAGACAAGTTGGAGGGCAGGAGTGGCGGGAGGAGACCAAGACAGACATTTTGACATCATTGCATAGGGGAATATTAGTATCATAAATAACTGGCACTACACGAGACAGAAAGCTGAGGACAGACATGATGACCAATGACACATGGCATGGACTACAAGAAGAGAAGCACTGTATGAACCTTATTGTTCGAGTTGATAACTCTGATTTGGGCAAGGCTGAAGATTTTGTTTTATCCTGCTGGTCAAACAGTGCACTCATTTTGATCATGCACATGAAATATCCAAGCACGAAGTTCAAGGCTAGGGTGCTGAATGTCTAGCATCATCATGCAGATTTGCTGTGATTTTCAATTTCGCAGCAGGCAAGGCCTCATAAAAGCAGAGACTATGAACCTTGAGCAAGTAAAGATCATCATCACATCCCAAGTCTGGGACCTTGTAATGATTAGAAAATAGAGCTTCCAGGGAAACACCTCACGAAAATATCAAGACAGCAATCACTGGCTTGGGCCACATCTCCTACCTAAGTCAAAAGTGTGGAAGGTTATCGTGTCACTGTTATTATTTCCTTGGCTCAGGTAACACACATGTGATGTAGGATCTTTATTTATTTCCCATACAGGTTTGTTTGTTTGATTATTTATGCCTTTCAGGCACTTATGATATTCATAGTGTTCTCTCCACTTTATGAACACAAGAATGTGTAGTGTTTAACTATTGCTATTTCATATTGTGCAGGTAATACATTCTGACTGTTTCGCTTTGTATATTTGCAGCTTGTCATTCATGGTCATGTAACAAATATATTCCAGAATGTGGCCCTATCAATGACACACCAGTAAGACTACTGGTCCCTCTCCAGCTCCTTGGCCTCATGTATGTTCATGCCCAGGGTGTCTTTAGTGTCCGGTGTCCACCTTCATGTTGGGCTGCTCCTGACTCTTCTTCAGCAACCACACTTTCCATGACCATCCTTCCAGCAACCACACCTTCCATGGCCATCCTTCCAGCAACCACACCTTCCAGCAACCACACCTTCCATGACCATCCTTCCAGCAACCACACCTTCCAGTAACCACACCTTCCATGACCATCCTTCCAGCAACCACACCTTCCAGCAACCACACCTTCCATGACCATCCTTCCAGCAACCACACCTTCCAGCAACCACACCTTCCAGCAACCACACCTTCCAGCAACCACACCTTCCAGCAACCACACCTTCCATGACCATCCTTCCAGCAACCACACCTTCCAGCAACCACACCTTCCATGACCATCCTTCCAGCAACCACACCTTCCAGCAACCACACCTTCCATGGCCATCCTTCCAGCAACCACACCTTCCAGCAACCACATCTTCCAAGGCCATCCTTCCAGCAACCACACCTTCCATGGCCATCCTTCCAGCAACACACACCTTCCAAGGCCATCCTTCCAGCAACCACACCTTTCATGGCCATCCTTCCAGCAACCACACCTTTCATGGCCATCCTTCCAGCAACCACACCTTTCATGGCCATCCTTCCAGCAACCACACCTTCCAGCAACCACATCTTCCAAGGCCATCCTTCCAGCAACCACACCTTCCATGGCCATCCTTCCAGCAACCACACCTTCCAGCAACCACACCTTCCAAGGCCATCCTTCCAGCAACCACACCTTTCATGGCCATCCTTCCAGCAACCACACCTTTCATGGCCATCCTTCCAGCATCCACACTTTCCAGCAACCACACCTTCCATGGCCATCCTTCCAGCAACCACACCTTCCAGCAACCACACCTTTCATGGCCATCCTTCCAGCAACCACACCTTCCAGCAACCACACCTTCCATGGCCATCCTTCCAGCAACCACACCTTCCATGGCCATCCTTCCAGCAACCACACCTTCCAGCAACCACACCGTCCATGATCATCCTTCCAGCAACCACACCTTCCAGCAACCACACCTTCCATGACCATCCTTCCAGCAACCACACCTTCCAGCAACCACACCTTCCATGACCATCCTTCCAGCAACCACACCTTCCAGCAACCACACCTTCCAGCAACCACACCTTCCATGACCATCCTTCCAGCAACCACACCTTCCAGCAACCACACCTTCCAGCAACCACACCTTCCAGCAACCACACCTTCCAGCAACCACACCTTCCATGACCATCCTTCCAGCAACCACACCTTCCAGCAACTACACCTTCCATGACCATCCTTCCAGCAACCACACCTTCCAGCAACCACACCTTCCATGACCATCCTTCCAGCAACCACACCTTCCAGCAACCACACCTTCCATGACCATCCTTCCAGCAACCACACCTTCCAGCAACCACACCTTCCAGCAACCACACCTTCCATGACCATCCTTCCAGCAACCACACCTTCCAGCAACCACACCTTCCATGACCATCCTTCCAGCAACCACACCTTCCAGCAACCACACCTTCCAGCAACCACACCTTCCAGCAACCACACCTTCCATGACCATCCTTCCAGCAACCACACCTTCCAGCAACTACACCTTCCATGACCATCCTTCCAGCAACCACACCTTCCAGCAACCACACCTTCCATGACCATCCTTCCAGCAACCACACCTTCCAGCAACCACACCTTCCATGACCATCCTTCCAGCAACCACACCTTCCAGCAACCACACCTTCCATGACCATCCTTCCAGCAACCACACCTTCCAGCAACCACACCTTCCATGACCATCCTTCCAGCAACCACACCTTCCAGCAACCACACCTTCCATGGCCATCCTTCCAGCAACCACACCTTCCAGCAACCACGGCTTCCATGACCATCCTTTCTAAGACACTGAGAAGAACTAGGGGTGTGTGTATATATGGGAGAAATAGGGGTGTGTATGTGGGAGAACTAGGGGTGTGTGTTTATATGGGAGAACTAGGGGTGTGTGTTTATATGGGAGAAATAGGTGTGCGTATGTGGGAGAACTAGGGGTGTGTGTTTATATGGGAGAACTAGGGGTGTGTGTTTGTATGGGAGAACTAGGGGTGTGTGTTTGTATGGGAGAACTAGGGGGGTGTGTGTATATGGGAGAACTAAGGGTGTATGTTTATATGGAAGAACTAGGGGTGTGTGTTTATATGGGAGAACTAAGAGTATGTGTTTATATGAGAGAACAAGGCGAGTGTGTTTATATGTGAGAACTAATGATGTGTGTTTTTATATGGAAATGAGCAAAACTTGAACTTGTTCACTGGACATGGAGATAAAAGGAAACTGTTCAAATAAAGTATCTTGCAGGATTACCAGAATTAAACCGAACAGTTTCTTTATTAAACTAAAGAAAAGATGGTATTTATTAAACATAATTGAAAACAAATAGAAAACACCAACATTGTTTTAAGTCAATTTGCATAAAATGTTTTTTAAATTTTATCTTCTATTTACAGTTATCATATTGATGATTACAAATGTACATTCCTGAATGATTTACTGTTCAGTTTTGCAAGCGAAATGTGTACTTTGAAATCATTACAACATATGATGTTAAATTATATTTGGAAATCATTATAAAATATGTTGTTAAATTAATCTGTGAATCTAAGTGTCGATGAAGGAAACCAGCCCTTTGAGAATATGGTGGTGGTAGATTTCTAATGAATAAAATTTTCTTGCAAAATTTATATTTCTAGCGGGTGACAATAGCTTTGTTCATACATTCCAAAGCTATATTAATGGTGAAATGACCTATGTAAATATAAGTGATACTTAGTTTCCTTTTAAACTTAGATGATGTTATTAAATAAGCAGTAAACCTAAGCATTTCTGAGCTGTTTGTGATTTCTTGACAAGTCTGTGTTCAGTAGTTTGCCATTGCTTTATGAATGACCGGCATTCATAATATTGCTGGAAATACCAGCGCAAGGCGAATCGCCCACAGCTGTGTTTTGAACGCGGTATGCGGGATTACCAACTGCGTTTGTAAGCCTTACGCCACTGAGATTACATTTGTATGCAAGGATAAAAAGCTTATCAAATGTTTTGTTGTTCCTATATTCTCTGAAGATGAGAGTGCTGTTTTCACCATGGTTGTACCAGAAGTTTACCACAGAAATACCAGTATACCACCTGTTATAAGTGATAGAAGCAGCTATCAGAGAGATAAGAAAACTTCAAGTATTTTGCAAACTAGTGAAAACAGTGAACTGGGGTTCCACAGTATAAAACTTAAACTATCAAACCATCACATATCAGGTTTTCACCCACAGCAAGGTCAAGAAATCTTATTCTCATTCACAAGAATTGGAGAGGTCAGCATGGCTGAATGGGTAATAGCGTTCACACACAAAGTGTTCTGATGCTGAGGTAACGCACTCAACCTTTGCACTGTTGGAGTAAAAATATTGACTTCTCGTTCTTGACTTAGGGATGCAAATTACAAGCACCTCTGAATTGGGAGAGGGGTCGCCTGATGGCAAGGGACACTAGTAATAGAGAAAGCTAATGCATACACATATCAGTCCAATGCACTAGAAGTAGTAACATGTGTATGGACAACGCTTGAGTTCAAGACGATTGAACAGGACAAAAAAGAATTAGAAAGACCCTTAGTTATGATCTCAGGATTGGCTGCTTGAAGTGAAGATTGTTTTCTATAAGTTAAGATAGCAGTATTATGTCGTTCAGTTTTTTGCATTTTTGATGACCCTATAAAGTATATATTAAAATTATTTCTCCTGTTTCATTGAAGTAGTGAGTTCTGTTTTTATTGTGTTACCTCTGTTTATTGATTACGTCTAACAATTTTAATTGATTCATGCCAAACAAAATAGTAGTTTTGGACCAAACATGGTGCACAATCAAATGACAAGTATTATAATGTAAATATCTATTCACTAAGCATTAAAATTGCGGAAGACGCCGCGAAACGAAAAAAATAACACGGTGACTCTAGTATGGCGATATATCATCCTTCTATCAAATTGGGAGGTTACAATTGGCGATATATTATTCTTCGGCACTGGATCAGTTAATTAAGGATACAAAATAAACGTGTAGATCCAATGAATAGCTCTCTACACCCACAACTTTACACCCACAGCTTTTACACCCACAACTCTACACCCACAGCTTTACACCCACAACTCTACACTCACAAATCTACGCCCACAACTCTACATCCACAAATCTACAGCCACAACTCTACATCCACAAATCTACACCCACAGCTCTACAGCCATAACTCTACACCCACAACTCTACACCCACAACTCTACACCCACAACTCTGGCATGACCTGCCAACCCCGTGAATGCTTGCGTGTCTGGATATCTTTCCTTCTGACATGGAGGTAGTCTCCGTGGCGAAGTGGTCCAGCCGTCTGCCTCGCGCTTTGAAGGTTGTGGGTTCGATTCCGGGCCACGTCTTTCGGTTCACGAGAGCATATTTCTCGGAGACACCTGGGGTCGTTGCCGGAGCTTCGGAGTTCGTGCTTTGTGCGATGCTTTCGACAGGATGCCCTGCAGAAAGAGCCAGAGTAATATGGGGTAAACCCGGAGCAATGAAGTCGACCCTCTCGACTTTTAAGACACCCCCCCTCCCAACCCCGACATGAAGTTCTTTGTGTTTGTCTGGAAAGAGGAGTTGTCAGTGAGACAGTTGGGGCATAAATATGATCATTTGCGCAACGTACTCACTATAGAATAGACAGTTGGGGCATAAATATGATCATTTGCGCAACGTGCTCAATATAGAAGAAGCAGTTGGCTCATAAATGTGATCATTTGCGCAACGTGCTCACTATAGAAGAGGCAGTTGGGGCATAAATATGATCATTTGCGCATCGTGCTCAATATATAAAAAGCAGTTGGGGCATAAATATGATCATATGCGCAACGTGCTCACTCTAGAAGAGGCAGCTGGGGCATAAATATGATCATTTACGCAACGTGCTCACTATAGAAGAAGCAGTCGGGGCAAACATATGATCATTTGCGCAACACTCACTATAGAAGAAGCAGTTGCGGCATAAATATGATCATTTGCGCAACGTGCTCACTCTAGAAGAAGCAGTCGGGGCATAAATATAATCATTTATCCAACGTGCTCACTATGTAAGTGGCACTTGGGGCATAAATATGATTATTTGCACAACGTGCTCAATATAGAAAAAGCAGTTGTGGCATAAACAGGATCATTTCGCAACATGCTCATTATAGAAGAGGAAGTTGGGGCATAAATATGATCATTTGCGAAACGTGCTCACTATAGAATAGGCAGTTGGGGCATAAATATGATCATTTGCGCAACGTGCTCACTATAGAAAAAGCAGTTGGGGCATAAATATGATCATTTGCGCAACCTGCTTACTCTAGAAGAGGCAGTTGGGGCATAAATATGATCATTTGCACAACGTGCTCACTATAAATGAGGCAGGTGGGGCATAACTATGATCATTTGCGCAACGTGCTCACTATAGAAGAGCAGTTGGGGCATAAATATGATCATTTGCGCAACGTGCTCACTATAGAAGAAGCAGTTGGTCATAAATATGATCATTTGCGCAACGTGCTCACTATAGAGAAGGCAGTTGGGACATGAATATGATCATTTGCGCAACGTGCTCACTATATAAAAAGCAGTTGGGGCATAAATATGATCATATGCGCAACGTGCTCACTCTAGAAGAGGCAGCTGGGGCATAAATATGATCATTTACGCAACGTGCTCACTATAGAAGAAGCAGTTGGGGCATAAATATGATCATTTGAGCAACGTGCTCACTATAGAAGAAGCAGTTGGGGCAGAAATATGATGATTTGCGCAACGTTCTTAATACATAAAAAGGAATTGGGGCATAAATATGATCATTTGCGCATCGTGCCCAATATTGAAGATTCAGTTGTGGCATAAATAGGATCATTTACGCAACGTGCTCATTATAGAAGAGAAAGTTGGGGCATAAATATGATCATTTGCGAAACGTGCTCACTATAGAATAGGCAGTTGTGGCATGAATATGATCATTTGCTCAACGTGCTCACTATAGAAAAAGCAGCTGGGGCATAAATATGATCATTTGCGCAACCTGCTTACTCTAGAAGAGGCAGTTGGGGCATAAATAGGATCATTTGCACAACGTGCTCACTATAAATGAGGCAGGTGGGGTATAACTATGATCATTGCGCAACGTGCTCAATATAGAAGAAGCAGGTGGCTCATAAATGTGATCAATTGCGCAACGTGCTCACTATAGAAGAGGCAGTTGGGGCATAAATATGATCATTTGCGCATCGTGCTCAATATATAAAAAGCAGTTGGGGCATAAATATGATCATATGCGCAACGTGCTCACTCTAGAAGAGGCAGCTGGGGCATAAATATGATCATTTACGCAACGTGCTCACTATAGAAGAAGCAGTCGGGGCATAAATATGATCATTTGCCCAACGTGCTCACTATAGTAGAGGCAGTTGGGGCATAAATATGATCATTTGAGCAACGTGCTCACTATCGAAGAAGCAGTTGGGGCATATACGATCATTTGCGTAACGTGCTCACAATAGAATGAGCAATTAGGGCATACACGTGATCATTTGCGCAATGTGCTCACTATAGATGAGGCAGTTGGGGCATAAATATGATCATTTGCGCAACGTGCTCAATATACAAAAAGCAGCTGGGGCATAAATATGATCATTTGCGCAACGTGCTCACTATAGAAGAAAAAGTTAAGGCATAAATATGATCATTTGCGCAACGTGCTCACTATAGAAGAAGCAGTCGGAGCATAAGTATGATCATTTGCGCAACGTACTCACTATAGTAGAGGCAGTTGGGGCATACATATGATCATTTGCGAAAAGTGCTCATTATAGAAGAAGTAGTTGGGGCATAAATATGATCATTTGCGCAACGTGCACACTATAGAAGAAGCGGTTGGGGCATAAATATGATTATTTGCGCAACGTGCTCACAATAGAATAGCCAGTTGGGGCATGAATATGATCATTTGCGCAACGTACTCACTATATAAAAAGCAGTTGCGGCATAAATATGATCATTTGCGCAACATGCTCACTCTAGAAGAGGCAGTTGGGGCATATATAGGATCATTTGCGCAGTGTGCTCACTATAGAATAGCCAGTTGGGGCATGAATATGATCATTTGCGGAACGTCCTCACTATAGAAAAAGCAGTTGCGGCATAAATATGATCATTTGCACAACGTGCTCATTATAGAAGAAGCAGGTGAGGCAAAAATATGATCATTTGCGCAAGGTGTTCACTATAGAAGAAGCAGTCGGAGAAAAAATATGATCATTTGCGCAACGTGTTACCTATAGAAAAAGCAGTTGGGGCGTAAATATGATCATTTGCGCAACGTTCTCACTCTAGAAGAGGCAGTTGGGGCATAAATATTATCATTTCTGCAACTTGCCCACTATTGAAGCACATCGCTATTGCGCATTGCGATGGGGCAAATCTTGAGCTACAGCCTGCGATGGGTAACGTTGTGATATTCTGTTATGTTAATTTGGCCGTGTCCAGCGTGTGCTGCGTGGTTACACACCCGCTTCACACGCCAGTGATCCGGGGTTTGTTTCCGGGTCCGGTCAAGGATATGCACTACTGACGAGCTCAAACGAGAGCGAAACTAGAGTCTAGTGCTTCCATATTGACGTGGATAGGCCTTAGGTTCATACCAGAATACCATCAGCGTTGCCAGTAGTGGGTTGTGCTCAATATTTTAAATCTCAAATCTCGAAACACCCAAATAAATCAATTTGATTATTGCTCACTGGACTTTAGGCGGCCTGGTGTGCCTTGCCAGTGAGACGACCTGATCGTTCGGGTCCACATCGATTGATGGACGTCAGTCGCGGCGATCGGGCAAATCTTGAGCTACAGCCTACGATGGGTAACGTTTGTGATATTCTGTTATGATAATTTGGCCGTGTCCAGCGTGTGCCGCGTGGTTACACACCCGCTTCACACGCCAGTGATCCGGATTTGTTTCCGGGTCCGGTCAAGGATATGCACTACTGACGAGCTCAAACGAGAGCGAAACTCGAGTCTAGTGCTTCCACATTGACGTGGATAGCCCTTAGGTTCATACCATAATACCATCAGCGTTGCCAGTAGTGGGTTGTGCTCACCATCTTAGAACTACAAAAATTATATTATTACTGTCGCGAAATGCCGCCTTAACATCCCAGAATATTTTTCTCAGTCTCCAAATTTGAGAGGCCAAATTGAGAAAGAATGAATTAATCACGCTACTTCAAGGCTATCTAGTCGTGAGGTAAGATTATTCACAAAAAGCCTCTAGCCATGACGTAAGCTTGCAGATGGCAAGTAAAATGGGAGACTTGAGATGGACATAACTAGATAATTTAAATTAGTCTACACTTTGGAAAAACTGCTGACCCAGACGGGCTTTGACACCACACAGACGCATTGGCACCTTCTTGCCCAGGTAGACCCAGACTGAATCAACAATGAACTGGGCCAGTGAGTGAAATAAAACCACCCAGGCGTGAACAACATTGACACAGGGAGAGATAATAGCCCCAGGGCGGTAAACAAGCCCCGTCCACTCGGACTGGCAGACTCAGGAAGGTGTGAAATCACTGATAAGGCTCAGTGGGCTAATAATTGTCAGACCCACAGGTGTGAAGGCTAGTGTGCATGCAGAAAGAATTTTATGACTGGACAGACTTGGAGTTAATTGCAATTAACGTCAGGAGGAGATAAGAAGAATTTAGGAATGGAATTCCTGGGAGATAAGTGTCTACTGCTAGGCTAGGTATAAAAACCCCACTAGACCTGTTCCCTTTAGATTAAATCTGACTTCAGAACAGGTAGGAAATATCTCAATGTTTGTAGTCATATGCATGATTTTTATGTTGGCTTCTATGAAGGATTTCTTAGTAACTATGCAAGAGTCTTTTAGACATATGAACTTTCAGTCTATATCTGATCTAGGTTATTCCAAGAACTATCTTTGGCGTAGGTACTTGAGGTTCTTTCTAAGTTCTGTGTTCAATATCATATTGCTGTAAAGTGTTACTCTTCTGAGAAGTAGAAACTTATGGAAGGCAGGTCTTGCCTAGATATACTTGAGGTGTCGTAGGAGATGCTTGCCATCTCTTTCTAAACTAGAACTAGTCTCTTTTTGGTGTGTGCATTTGTTGTACAGAATATAGTCAACTGACTATTTAGTTTAATTCTTACAACAGCAGTAACTAAGTGGTACTTCAATTAGACTTTGTTTTCTCTTTTTGTAGCTATACAATATTAGTACTCATTAATAATGCCTAATGCTATTATGTTGAATATCATTAGATTCCATCTTGAAGTATATAATGTTACGGATATGTTGATGTATGTTTGTGTAATTTCATAAACTAACTAGTGCATTTGCTATGATGTTAAAGTATCAAAATTTGTCTAGTTTAATCATATGTTTATGTGTATTGGATTTTGATATATTGATTTGTCATGAAAACCTACCAATATGAAGTTTATGCTATTGTCTGCGCATTGGCACATTGCCAGATTGTGTTGGAGCGAGGTGTAATGGTCGACATTACCCAAAATTTGGTGTATAGGTATATGGTGCTAAACTTTCTCAGTGTATTGTGGGCGTGCGTCACGGTAATGCTGGAAACCTGGCACAGCTACTTGTAAAGGCTTGCAAGCCCGGAACATCATTGTTATAATACCCTTACCAAACCCCGTGAGCTGCTAAACTAACATTGAGGAGCGGCTGTACGACACAGAATTTCTGTATTAGCGACATGGACATGGGGCGGCAGAAATGTAATCATTACAGGCTGTGAGACAATTGAAAGCCCGTCCCAGACTAAAGACAGTAGGGAGAAGGAGGATGGTGAACGCAGTCGAGCTGAAAGATAAACTTGGCCGACTGGTCTTGTATAGTTTGTGTTATATGTTTTAATTGGATTCGCTGATGTAGAACTATATACACATTCTTGGGCTTTCTTTCAAGCTCTCACAAGGAGCCCTATGTTATAGATCTCAAGACTAGAGACTACTGACTAGGATGTCAGGACTGACAGGATCTCAGAACCGGCAAGGTGTTCTTTCTCTTTTGTTGGTCTACTGGAGAGTGGGAACTGGACCACAGTTCCAGATAGATGGAAATAACAAGTAGTTACGTAATGTTTCTCATCACAATATGTTATTGATTTTTATCATCCTCATATTGACAATCATCCGATTTCTATTGTTATGAATTAGCAAATAAATGTTGTAGTATTGTAACTCATAGTTCTGTCATTATATTTTTTTCCAATTGTCATACGTGTTTTATGTACATTGGTGGGGGTTCACTTACACACCAAGGAAAGGAGCAGTCACGGAGAAAACCGGACTGGATAGTCTCTATACTAATATATTTAGACTTAAACATCTTCTTAAGCTAACCTTCTTTTCCTATACCTTGGCGAATTTCAGCACAGTTCATTTCATTTTGTAACGACCACTTAGAGCTGTACGTTGAAATTATTTGGCCCAATCTATAGTTCAGCCATATAGATTTTGTTCCCTAGTCTTTCTGACTATTTGGGGTTGCTCGCCATTGAATAATACATTCATCTAGCCGGTGGGGCACCCCGACTTCTGACAATTACGAGCATGCGTCTCTCCAATTGCAACCTACGCCTGTGAGACCTGGACACTTACTAAACAAGCCGAACAGCGCATAAATGCCGTTGAATATAAAAATAGACGAGTTCTAAGAATATTCTTGGTAAAGAAAAGAACAAATGCATCAATACTTCAAGAGCTGAATATTGAAGAAGGTTGGCTATTAAAGACGATAAAACAAAGAAAATTGAAATATTTTGGTCACTTGAAACGTCACGAAAGTTTGGCGAGAACAATAATGGAGGGTTATATGCATGGGAAGAGAGGAAGAGGAAGGCAAAAGAGAAGATGGGTGCAGGATGTGGCGGATGATCTCCTGATGGGTGTATCGGACGCAGGACATCTTGCTTATGATCGAGAGGTTTTCCGGAAGGTTGTTATGGGAGTGAGGTTCTGCAAAGGACATGCTACTGAATGAATTAATGAGTTTACCATTGCTTTCTGAACGGCCGACGTCTCATACCATAGAAAACAACGCAAAGTGGTCTGCTTCCAATTCGCCCTCATCTGATTTCGAACCCTGGATTCGGAATGTCAGGGTGCTATGACACTGCGAGTCTCACTATCCCCAGCACTGCTCCATAGCATATCGTTTGGAAATGAGAATATTGCGTGCTTGCTTGCGTTCGCTGGCTGTGAACTCCAGCGTGAAGTCCTGAATGTCGGATGAAGACATCCTGTTGTCCAACATCAGTGTGATGGCATACTGGACTGAGGTTTGCGTGAGTATCCGTTGTCCCATGTCTGGCTTATTGGTGTGCAGACTGGTGGTTCCTCGCCGTACAGGCAGATACGCTCCGACTTCGGAAGAATCAGCGTTCCTACTACGTTAGCCAGGACCCTGAAGGGACCTGTTGCCCAGGACGCACGACTAGGACATGTCAGTAGGTCTTGGCCAGTATAGAACCTGGCCCTGGTGCCTTGGAAACATCTCTGCGTCCCAATGAGAATATTTTCAAACCACATCCATTTGACTTGAGTAATAAACAAACTATTTCCCATACGTATTTTAAAAGACTTAAAGGAGCAGTCGACGCGGCTAAAACGTTACGAGTGCTCTTGCTCTCAAACTTCCTTCCGCTGATATCTGGGTACCCCTGTACCGGCCAGTTGTACTCAAAATTTATGTCTTCTCGTTGAGAAATCAATGGAAAACTACTGAAGGTAAAATTATCTTTTAAATCAACCTGTGGTTGGGGTTATTGGCAACGTCCTGTCAAAATAAAAACATGAAGGATGTTTTCGTTTTGTGCTCGCACTCTTTGAACACAAGCGTAGTCCACACGTGTAGTCTAGCGTACTGGGCTGATTTTTACGTGTGGAGTAGCTTTCCCTATTACCAGTGTCCCTCGCCAGCAGGTGAACCCACTCCGACTTCTGCGGTACTTGTAATTTACGCCCTCAAATCAAGGACGAAAAGTCAAGATTGTAGCCCAACTGAACGGTGTAGATTCAAGCACCTGTCATTCCGCGAACAATGTACACCCTCAGTTCTCATGACGGCAATCCTCACTTTTGTGGCCAGGTTGTATATTTCTGCTTGAGAACGTGGGTTGTAAAATATCTATATTCCCGTGTCATATATTTCTATTGAACTTCTTTGACGTATCCCTCTCACTGCGTTTGGGTACTAAACACATTACTTGCAATAGCATTTCGTTAATTTGAAGAAACCTGGGCGGGCAGCTCGTAGTATTGTAAACCCGATTCTCCAATTATCTGCGATCGCGAATAAAGTAAGTGCCATTCATTATTATCTCATTTTCTAAACTACTGCTCTACTACTGTACTTTGTTGTAGATGACAATATAGATGTTTTCAATCAATCAATCACGTGCCGAGGCCACCATGAAGGTTCGCTGCAATGGATCTTCAACACTGTCTGTCTCTCGCCTTGATTGCACACACTGTCAGATTGATGCTCGTCCATCTCTTGATTTTATCTTCCCACTTGTATAGTTGTCTGCCTCTTGCTCGCTTGCCCTCAACCTTGCCCTCCAGTGTGGTTTTTACAAGAGTGTTATGTCTTTTAACGTGGCCAAAATATTTCACTTGCCTCTTTTTTATTTCTTTCATCAACTCTCTTTTCATTTCAAGTTTGTCTAGAACCTCTGTATTTGATTGTTTTTGTTTCCATGAAATACGACATAATCTTCTGTATATCCACATCTCCAGGGCCAGTGTTGCCATCTCTCTTTGATGAAAAAGCACCAAAATCGACCCAAAAAAGCACTAAAAAGCACCACAATTATACCGTATACCCGGGTTCGAAACACAGCGGTGCTGGTTTTTTCGAAAAAGGTATAGGAGCCGGTCGTTCAGAAAGCAATGGCAAACTACTGAACGTAACACTTGCCTAGTACATCAACAGCAGCTGAAAATGCTGATGTTGACTGCAACGTCCCGTAAGGGATACGCAACCAAATTAATTAATTAAATAGGAGAAACTTGTTACTTGTTCTAGTATCTGCCTGTTTACTGTGATGTTCATTGATGACCTTTCCTTTTCACTGCTAATTATCATAGTTTTCGTTTTTTGGATTTTAATATCTAAGCCACATTCTACACTATGCCTGTTTACTTGTTCCAATAAGTTTTGTAACTCCTGCTCACTTTCTGCTAGTAACACGGTATCGTCAGCACACCCAAGATTCTTTATGATTCTTCCATTGATGTTAAGTCCAGGCAGTTCGACTTGCTTAAACATTCTTTCTGTGTATAGGTTGAAGAGGTTTGAGGACAAAACGCATCCGTGTCGTACTCCTCTTTTTATCTCTATGGGGAGCGAGTAATTATTTCCACATCTAATGACGCCTCTTGTTCCCAGTACAAGTTACTAATAAGTCTGATGTTATTTCCGTCTACTCTTATATCTTGAAGGCATGCTATTAGTCGTTCATGTTGTGCTCTATCAGAAAGGGAGGCTCTGTGGCGAAGTGGTCAAGCCGTATGACTCGTGCTCCGAAGGTTGTGGGTTCGATTCCGGGCCGCGTCCTTCGGTTCATAAGTTAAATTTTTTCAGAGACTCCTGTGGGTCGTCGCTAGAGCTACGGAGTTCGTGCTTGGTGCGACACTTTCCGCGCTGCGGAAAGAGACCGAGCCATATGGGATAAAACCCGGTGCGATGAAGTCGACCCTGTCGACTTTTAAGCGACTTTTTAAGTGCTCTATCAGAAGCTTTCTTGTAGTCTATAAAACAAACATTTATATTTTTCCGAACTTTCATGTACATCCTCAAACCGATTATAGCTTCTCTGGTGCTGCTGTTTTTGCAGAACCCAAATTGTTCTTTAGCTACTTCCTCATCTATTTTATTTTGAATTCTTTCTTGTATGACCGTGAGTAGTGTCTTAGCTTTACGGCTCATTAAGCTAATAGTTCTGTAATCCTCACACTCAACACTCTTGGCTTCTTGGGTAGTGTGATGAAAATGGATGTTTTCAAATCTTTAGGATGTACCCACAATTATATATATCATTACATAATTCTGTGATAGTATCAATGCCAAAGCTGTATAATGATGTTATCATCTCTGTTGTTATCTTGTCAGGACCTGCAGCCTTTCCTTCTGTGATATTTTTAATAACCTTCTCTACTTCAGCCTTCGATATAGTTGGTCCATCTTGAGTATTATACAATGTTGATTTATTGCCCATGCTGTCCCAGAATAAATCTTCTGTGTAGTCGGTCCATCTTTTCATTATGTTGGTATTATTAATTATAATTTCTCAATCTTTTCCTCTGATACAACCATTTCCTGGTGTATCATATTTCTTCTTTGTAAATCTTCGCATATTTTCATGGAATTCTTTTGTGTTATGTTATATTTTCAGATAATCTATTTCTTTGCATTTTTTTCCCTGCAACCATTCTTCTTAGACTCTGCACATATTGTGCATTTCTCTATCCATTAATATATATTCCGAAGTGTTTTTTGCTTTCTCTCTTTGATGCATTTTGCTCAAGATTTCATAGGTTATCCATAATTGCTTTTTCTTATTTACCTTCACTGGCAAGGTAGTATTTGCAATCTGTATGCTAGTTTTACATATTCCCAGTATGTCTAGGACTACGTTGAAGGAAGAAGGAAATTCTACACACAGAAATGCAAAGAAACACACAACAAAATCAAGAATCATGTAATACAAACATCATTCCCGTATGGCGGGTGTTCACTGTGTGCGGTGGGTCATATTTGCCAGAGTTTTATTTCAGCGTATCGTGGTCATAATATATACATATAATACTTCCATATAAAAACAATACAGTTTTGAAAAAACCAGGTATGCCAACTGGTCTAGGCGTTCATGTCTCTCCACAGATCTCGTTCCCCAGAGTTTCGGATAAATTCTGCAAAAGATAATCCTCCGTGCCACCATCTCAGTCCATCCATCCATCATGTGCCATGCCGGTAATCGTGGGCGGTCATGTTCTGCCATCTCACTCGATCACCAGAGTCGTGGATCAGCTCCGTGTTTCTGTCTCGACCATGCCACAAGGCCAAGCCATCCAGGTACTTGCTTCTAGGTCTTCCCCTTGGTCTGTTCCCCTCGATCTTACCAGTTGTCACCAAATTCTCCAATCCATTTCTTCTCATAACATGCCCAAAAAATTGTGACTGTCTACATCTATTTCTCTAATCAATTTACGATGTTCATTTGTTTCTTGAAGGACTTGTTCATTGGTCTTTCTGGCTGTCCATGGTATTCTTTGCATTTTCCTCAGAAACCACATCTCTACAGCCATCAGATGTTTTTCAGCCTGACTGCTCATTGTCCACGCTTCACATCCATACAAAAGTACAGGTTCAATGTAGCATCTCAACACTCTTTTTCTCGTTTCAATTGACATCTTTTTATTGGTCAATATGTTTTTCATCTTGCTAAAGGCTACTTTTGCCATGGCGATTCTTGTTCTAATCTCTTCAAGGCATCTCCCATCAGATGTTATTACTGTTCCGAGATAATTGTACCTGCTCACTTGTTGAAGAATATTCCCATTTACTTGTATATTACATTGTGGTATTTCGTCCTTCCTAGTGACGACCATAATCTGTGTCTTTTTACAATTTAATTCTAACCCTAGTTGTTCACTGTGTGTAACAATCGCATCTACTAAATTTTGCAGGTCCTGTTCATTGTCTGCAATCAAGACTGTATCATCTGCATATCTAATGTTATTGATGCATCGTCCCCCAATGTTGATTCCTTCCATATCTTCAATATTTCTGAAAATACTTTCACTGTACAGGGAAAACAGATCTGGAGACATTACACATCCCTGTCTCACACCCCTTTTAATAGGCTGATATTGGCTTACTTCATTATCAACTCTTATGGCAGCTTGTTGTTTCCAATATATGTTTTTTACAAGTCTAAGATCTTTTCCATCAATTTGTAGATCTTCAAGCATCCTTATCATGTTGACATGTCTCACTTTATCAAAAGCCTTTGTGTAGTCAATAAAGCAAAGGTGTAGATCTTTGTTTACTTCTATAGAACGTTCGATTATGTTTCTCAGTATATACACAGCATTTACTGTACCCTTGCCTTCCACAAACCCACATTGTTCTTCTCCTATTTCAGGTTGTATTTTCCTCCTAACTCTTTGCATGATAATTCTTAGCAAAATCTTCGTGATGTGACTCATTATACTAATTGTTCGATGTTGATCACATTCCAAGGCTCCTGATTTCTTTGGGATTGCAATAAATACAGAATTACATAACTCCTGAGGTATATTTCCAGTATCATATATTGTATTAAGCAGACTGTCCATCCAGCATAATTTCCCTCGGTTTGCGTCTGACTTCACAACCCCCCCCCCCTCCCCCAACTGATCATTCCAGTTGTCACGCCATTTTGCATTGCCTCTCTTCTCATCATATGACCAAAGAATGATGTTTATCTCTTTCTTGTAGTTGAAAACATCACTTGGGAAATATTTGATTTGTACACGCAAATGTTAAACGTTAGATTAATTAAATATGCCCCTCACGTTAAAATAGGCTCCA
>JACEFZ010002583.1:0-55386 GCA_014155875.1 Cepaea nemoralis
AAGGTTTCCACATATGAGTAGCATATCACCTGGTAATTCCTCCAATTCCTTAAGCCAGTCCAAGTGTTCCGTTCTGACAAATCAGTCCACTGTAGCATATACATTTATGATGTTCCATCTTAAGCCATCAATCTCCATTTGTATACACTGGACCTCTCTTGCACTATGATTCCACATGCTTCACTCCTTCCTTTACCAGCAGACCTTGCCCATGTCTCTTCTGCCCAGTAGGGTTTATATAACTGGCGTACCCAGGTCAATGGTATTTGTCTGTATTTAGCTCCTGGAACATGAGGACATCAAAATAATATATTAGCCTCTCCAATACAGGACCTCTCTGCATGGCACTACAACAATTCCAGTATCCCACTCTTACATGGTTGAAACCTAGTCTCTCCACTTTTCGTCTTGTTCTCCTGGCGCCGGCCTTCCTATTTCTATGCTTCTTCTCACACCATTTCCTCGTCTTGTCTTCTCCTCCTGACTCTCTATTCGCTAGCCTCCGAAAGATGTGTCAAGCGTAGAGCACGTGCTCCGTAGCTCCGGCGACGTTTCCCGTGTTTAATTAATACCATAAGCAAAGTTTGGATAATGCAGGAAATAACCGGTTGCCTTAGCATTGCCTGCTTGCTAGGGAAGAGGCAGGGGGTGTCCCGCAGGAGTCCATACGGCTGGTGCCGCCCCGCACGCCTGCCAGACGTCCAACGTTCACGACCAGTTTACCCATGGTCATCCAGTTCCTCAGCACGCTGGTCCACCTTGAACTTGGGGATTTATATTTGGAGTTTTCCGTCTTCTAGATGGACTGCTGTCCAAAGCTAACGGGTTCCGCCTACCCGGGGGGGGGGGGGGGGCTTAGAGCGCCTCTGACTCGCTTGACAGGCACGTCTCCGAGCATATGAAGTATTTTCTAAAGAACTCAGATCCCACCCTAAGATCCTGTCTCGCCTTCTGTGCCCACCGCCAGTTGCTTATTGGGTATTCGCAGCTAACCTCTATATCTAGAGGCCGTTCCACGATCCGTCCCCTGAAGACACGCTGGGTTGGGAATGGTCGCCCCAGCTTTACCCAGAACACACACAACACACACACACATTCATTAACTCGGGAGGAGATCTCACGAGAGAGGAGTAAGAATTTTATTAAAACGAAATTTAGAGAAAAATATTAGTGGATTCTGGACTCATAAAGATAGGATGATACTTCTCAAAATTAAGGCAAGACCGTTCAACATAGTAATTTTTCAGACATATGCTCCAACAACTGATTATACTGATAAACAGCTGGAAGAATATTATAAAGACCCACAACAAACACTGAACGTTGTAAAATCATCAGAGGTCTTAATTGTCATGGGAGTGGGACAGAGAGAAAAGAAGAGAGAGAAGGAGGAGACGGAGGCAGGGAAGAGAGAGAGAGAGAGAGAGAGAGAGAGAGAGAGAGAGAGAGAGAGAGAGAGAGAGAGAGAGAGAGAGGGGGGGGGGGAAAGAAGAGGATGTGAGGGAAATGATTGAGATAGTGTGAAGCCTAAGGGGTCGTTCCTCAGTCGAACTCTGCCTACAACGCACTATCTTTCGTAATAAGGACAGAAGGAGATAGAGAGAGGGGGAGAGAGAGAGAGGGAGAGAGAGAGAGAAAGAGAGAGAGAGAGTACGTCATGTGTGACTTTAGCCATCATCTGCAGCTCGTGAGTGGTTTCCTTAGCTGGCGGTCCTCTCAACTTAAGTGGCTTTCTTGCACTTTGCGACCCTCGGACTCTGCGTGTCTTTCCCTTCTTTGGCTTATCTGCCTTGGGTAGGTTCCGTCCACATATCCTTGGTCGTTCTCTCTCCTGTCAGTGACTCAAACGAGTTACGGCATGAGCGCCTGTCCATCTTCCTTCACTTCCTTCTCATTCAGATACTATACAGACATGGGCACGGATTAGCCACAATTTCTGAAGTCCTGTTACTAATTTCCTTGGGCTGCCCCAAAAGGGCCCAGACCCCCGCCTCTCCCGGAGTCCACTCTAAACTGTCCAACTCTCTCCTGTTCAACTCTGTCCAAACTGACTGGATCCTAAAGTATATATCACTTCTACCAGTGCTGTCGCTGTCCCGCGGACTTGTCTTCCCCCAACGCCGCGGGGGGGGGGGGGATCTCCAATCAGCTCACAGCATGCAGCCTGGCTTATCTGCATGTATACCAATTCACCTGTCCAGTTCCTCTAGTCATCCCCATCGGAATTTAAGGTTAACACTCGGTCTTGAGTTCACGTGTGTTTTCCCACCATTCTGAATCTGCCAACGTTGGTACCTGCTATTGTTCCTAGACAGCCTCCGTTTATTTCCGATCTCGTATGCACCTATAAACTATGTGGCATCTGTTGTTTTCTGACAGCTCCAGATTAATCCTGAACTGTTTGTAACTATAAATTCTACTGTTTCCAAGGTTCACCGTTGTCCACCTGACAGCTCGAACCCAAAGTATATATTACTTCTGGCATTCCTCACCATGAAAGCAAACTACTGAACAAGGAAAGTTGAGGTAGAGTTTATGGGGCCGAAACAAATCGGGTTCAGAGCTTGAACTTTCAAGCTGTTTTAAAGATATCCTGGCCGGTGAACTTTACATGCAAATTCCACGACCGGTTTTGGTGACACCACTATCTAGTGCCTTATTATCACTATTTTGTGTCGCATCAGGCGGTCACATATCCCCCTTTCCATTTTTCTAAGGACCCGTCGAACAAGACAGATCTATACTCTCGGTGTGTTAGACAAGGCCCTGTGTAAATCTGGGATTATTTAGGTAAACACTAAGTCAGTGGGTCTTCATCATTGGCCCCAAACTTCTCAGTGTAACACTGTTAACAATTATATCCCCTGAACCTGAAGCTTTAAGTAACAAATATCAGTGACCATAAAAAAAAATCATCAGTCTCTGCCAAAATATATTACCGTATCTTATGAGTGGCCATGAGGAATATGCAGTCTGCATACAAAATAAACCAGCAACCCACATCAACATCGACACTTAGCTCCATGGATGCAATACATAGAGGCACCAAAAATAATAAAACAATGTCAATACAGGCATTCACCAATATACCACTCCCCTGTAACAACAACAAAAAAACAATCAAATTCACCTAGGCGCTACCCACTAGGACATCTGCAAATCGAAGTGACAGTCATCCTTGGATCTGAAAAAAACATTGTAACAATTCCTGTGATACCACAGGCAAATGACTAGTTACATACATAATAAAACAACCACTTCTCCCCTATTTGCAAGGACACATCAGCCTGACGCTGCAATCTTCACAATCGCCGCTGATGTACACAAAAACAAATCAGCCCCTACTGTAAGTACACAATATTTAATGACCATAGAAACAAACCGAACACCTATTACGACACAACGCTTGACAAAAAAAGATGTGAGTGTCCGGTCCTTTGACATCATGCTCTATTGTCTTGGCGCTGAAACAGCTCTAAAAAATGTGTGCCCGTTCCTAGGACACCATGCTCTATTCTCTTGGCGCTGAAATAACTCTGAAAAAAATTGTATGCCCAGTTCTCGGACACCTTGGCGCTAACATGTATTATTCGCCCTGCCCCTTCACGGTAAAAAAAAAAAAAAAACATGTACCCGCATTAACATCTACTCGGGCAATCCCAGGTTATAAACGGTCTCCTTGGCTTCCTGGCACGACGTTGAGCTATGTGTTGTCACTATGACATCCAATACTGCAATTGTGTCTGCCACCGAACACAACGGAGAGAGGCACACACAAAAATAAAAACATTCGCATAGGCATTAAACCCGACTTGACAACTTCCGCTATGGAAACAACAAGGGAGCTAACTACTCCACGACAGTTGATCCTATCAAGTAGTCATATTAATTTAGACAGCAAAATAACATGTTTCTAACTAAATTCATCAACCTGTAAAACCAACAAAGGATGGCAAAACTTGACTGATTATAAGGCCCTAAAAAAAATTTTTCAACACCACGACAAATGTTTAACTAATTATTTAACTAATGGTCCGTGTGTAATGCTGACATTTATAACAAGTATGTTTCTGCCTGATAGTGCCCACTAGATTCCGTTTCACACCATTGAATTTCTATTATTGTCTCTTGTAAATGTTTTTTTTTCTATGCACGGGCGGAAATATAAGACGTCACTGTTCATTCACTGCTCCACTATGTTATTATATCTAACACTGGTACCTCGTACCATGAACTCACTGCCTAACACAAGGGACACATCCCTTCTTGTTGATCTAATCGTTGTCATTCATGCGTGCATTTCTGGTACGCCACATGTACCACTAGTAATGTTCGGAACAGCCCGTCTATTTTCTGTGCACGGGTGGAAATATAAGGCGTCACTGTTCATTCACTACTCAACACTGTTAATATGTCTAATTATAGTATCATGAACACGCTGGTATGATGAATTCCACCCCTGTTCCCGCATCTAAGGAAGGGATTATCTAACTACCACGAGTGACACTGCCATCTGTCTCTTCACAACAGTCATAATGAACTCACTGCGAAAACAAAGGGGAACATCCCCTCTTGGTGATCTAATTGTTATCGTTCATGCGTGCATTTCTGGTACGCCACATGGTACCACTAGTAATGTTTAGCACAACCTGTCTCGCCCTGCTGCTGGTGGGGCACGCTAGTACGAAGTGTCCCTGTTGTCGTTTCTTCGCAGGGCAACACAAAAAGGTGTTGGGGGGGGGGGGGGAGAAGCTGCTAAATTTTCTTAGTTGGCCTCGGATGTCTACACTGCCACCAGGAATGTTGCGTTCGGTCACCTAACAGCTTCACCACCTGTTCTCTAATAAGATGTCAGCGAAATTCATTCCCCGGACAGCCACCGCTTCGGCCTCATTTAAATGTTGGGTTGTAGGAATTATGTTCTTATACTTTGCATGGCTCTGAGTTTCACTTGCCATACCCTGTCATCAATCATGACTCTGACTTCCTGGACGAAGAGGGGTGACCTTTATATAACGGTGGGGTATTTTATTCTGACACCCTTTAATCAGTGAGTTAGTCTTTAACGTGCACTGACATTAGGAGCTCGGTCCTCTATCGATGAAAAGATAAGGCCACCCTTATGTTGACTTGCATTGCTCAGCTGTTATCTGAGCTCATTTCGGACAGATTCCGCTGCGCTGACTCTCCTTCTGAGTTGGCCCTCCCTGGGTAATTTTGTAGCATGTTGGGTTTTCCGGTATTCTTGTAGCAAGATGGTTTGGCCAGTGTACTTTACACAAGAGTTTCTAACTGAACAGACTTAGTAGAAACCTCGCCTGACAGATAGTTCAGGCAATTTACCGACCAGCTATGAGATAAGTAGCCTAGTAAAGGAGCACTTACTGAGACAACTATCGAATCGGCAACCACGAACTACTGACTGTAAGCGACAATTCTATGTATACGATCTTACCATATATTATAACATGAACACCACCGAAACAAAGGTACATGGAATCTCCTGGGAGCTTCCGAACTAAGCTGGAAGGTCCCAGAAAATTCTGGAACAATATGCCTGCTCGACGACGCCATTTGTGACAGAGAGAAAAGAAGAGAGAGAGAGAGAGAGGGGAAAGATGAAGGGAGGGAAGAGAGAGAGAGAGAGAGAGAGAGAGAGAGAGAGAGAGAGAGAGAGAGAGAGAGAGGAAAGAAGAGGATGTGAGGGAAATGATTGAGATAGTGTGAAGCCTAAGAGTTCGTTCCTCAGTTGAACTCTGCCTACAACTTTCGTAATAAGGAAAGAAGGAGAGAGAGAGAGAGAGAGAGAGAGAGAGAGAGAGAGAGAGAGAGAGAGAGAGAGAGAGAGAGAGAGAGAGAGAGAGAGAGAGAGAGAAGTAGATGATGGAGATAAAGGAAGATACATAAGGGATAGGACAGATTTTAGGTCCGTTGTTCCTCGTGAGAACAATAGTTAATTATACTATTGCACCATCGATGTCTCGCGGTGTATGTTAGGTTATAGAAGAGATGTACAGCCCACCTCACAATGTCTCTAAACTACTCTAATCTACACAATCTCAGACTGACAAGTCGAAATGAAAGGCAACTCAAAAGAATATTTATTTACTCTTACAGTATAACAAGGTTACAATCTACAACATAATCGCATAGAGTAACCAGTACATGCATTGCAGACACATAATGCATAATCAACTCTAAGAACAATACAATACTACATGACCTCACAAGGGAGAGATAGATAATATAGTAGGTTATGCAACTGGATGTTAGGAAAATGCTACCTATGACCACCTACTAACCGCATGAAGCAATGGATTAAAGCTAGGAATTACACCGGCCTTTGTCTATCTCGTAGTAACCGTTCCGCAGGTAGTCCATTTATACATTTATAACCCATTGATCCATTGATTGATCCATCAATCCATATACCCAGGGAGTTAATTCTCCCCCATCCAACTTGTTCAGCGGGTAACTGTTTACCCAGTCAAGTCGGATGACTACCTGAAACATAACAAAAGTAATACCTTTAACTATCTTCGCTACGTGAGCGTCATATCAAGATAAACCTAAGTCTTTCCCTACCTACAGAGTCCATAGCATTTATTGCTTCTTTATCTATACTATAAGAAACTTATATATATATATATATATATATATATATATATATATATATATATA
This sequence comes from Cepaea nemoralis, assembly GCA_014155875.1. NCBI lineage: Eukaryota > Metazoa > Mollusca > Gastropoda > Stylommatophora > Helicidae > Cepaea > Cepaea nemoralis. The sequence continues at coordinate 6,682 of JACEFZ010002583.1, forward strand.
TATATATATATATATATATATATATATATATATATATATATATATATATATATATATATATATATATATATTGAGCATAACCCACTACTAGCAACGCTGATCGTATTCTGGTATGAACCTAAGGCCTATCCACGTCAATGTGGAAGCACTAGACTCGAGTTTCGCTCTCGTTTGAGCTCGTCAGTAGTGCATATCCTTGACCGGACCCAAAAACAAACCAAGGATCACTGGCGTGTGAAGCGGGTGTGTAAAACTAGACCACGCGGCACATGCTGGACACTGCCAAATTATCACAACAGAATATTGCAACGTTACCCATCGTAGGCTGTAGCTCAAGACATTGGCCTAATGTGCTAAATAATAATTTGACCGTGTCCAGCGTGTGCCGAATTTCACTATCGGGCGTTAGTTCTAACTTGAGTTACATTATTAAAGCATGCAAAGAAAACAAGACAAATGTACAAAGTCATGTCGCTGCTTTTTTCTACCCGTTTAAGCGCAAACATTTAACAGCTCTGCAAACGGATCCACAGCCTCTCTTTTTCACAAGATATGCAACTAGTATATCGGCGTGCGGTCAGCATAAACAATGAGCGAGAAAGAGAGCTCGGGTAGTATATTTATTGCGGGCGAGCTGTTCGTTACCTGGTTCGGTTAAGTGCGCGTAACTACCAGGAGAAATGTAGGAGTGACAATTACTTTTGGTTTGCGTAAGGGCAATAACTTGAGTTGTTATAATGATTTATATTTTATTGTTTGTTGCATACAATTCACTAATTCTCTCTCACTTCATTCCCAGTTTTTCTAGAACCTCTGCATTTGGTTGTTTTGTTTCCATGAAATACGACATATTCATCTGTATATCCACATCTTCAGGGCTTCATTGCGACTTTATATTTGCTTGTTCAATGTCCAGGCTCCGCGCCATACAGTAGCGTTGAATATATGTAGCATTTGACATTTCTCATTTCTAATGCTTTATTAATCTCTCTAGATGTTTATACACTGATTTCATGCCGCTAAAAGCATTTTTGGCCATTCCTATTCTCTTGATTTCTATTTCACTTCTGCCATCATCTGTTATTATATGTCCAAATAGAAGAAACTTGTTACTTGTTTTAGTATCTCCCCGTTTACTGTGATGTTTGCTTGCTTGCGTTGACTGGCTGTGAACTCCAGCTCGAAGTCCTGTATGTCGAATGAAGACATCCTGTTGTCCAAAGTCATTGAGATGTCACACAAGACTTGAGGTTTGCGTGAGTATCCGCTGTCCCATGTCTGGCTTACTGGTATGCAGTCGGAAGAATCAGAGATCCTACTACGTTAGCCAGGACCCCGAAGGGATCTGTTGCCCAGGTTGCACGACTAGGACGTGTTAGTAGGTCTTGGCCAGTATAGAACCTGACCCTGGTGCCTTCGAAACACCTCTGCGACCCAGTTAGTCCAGCTAACTTTTATCTATCTACCTGGCACTCAGGTGTGAAAGGCAACGGGCGAACCGACCGTTTAGATAATATCGAAGTAGAAAGAGCAATAGAAGGGTAAGACATCATAAACGCCATCTGAGACTGACAAACAGATGAATTTAATAGCAGACTTGTCTGGAGTGCGATGACGACGACACTCGCTAATCACTCGGCTCTCCGATGGGGAGTAAAAGAAGAATGGAACAGAGGTACGGTTTGGTCGCGCACAGACCCAAACATCTGGGGAGATGACTGCGACTTGTTGTTTCTTTGAACTATTAATACCGTTTTGTTTCATTTTATATTGTTATATCCCGTGACAGTCAGAGTCTTTCTTCTCTGTCAGGTGAGAAGTCTGTATCTGGTACTGGTTACTGTCCGTGAGACGAGACTGATTTGACTTGGGTTGCACGATGAAGGTGATGGCCTGACTGGGTCAAGGTTGAACAAACACTTACCTGTATGTCTAAACCTGTCAGATCCAGTCAGAATCCATTCTCCTGTCACATAATGGACCTCTCTCATCTAGTGAGAACCTTGTTCTTTCTCACCTAGTGAGTCCCATGTTCTCTCTAAGCTCAGGCTGCGTAGACCTCTAGTCTAGTGAGTCTCTTGTTCCCTCACCTCAGGCTGTGAACTTTAGTGAGTCTCTTATTCTCTCACCTGAGGCTGTGGACTTTAGTGATCCTCTTGTTCTCTCTCAGCTCAGGCTGTGTGGACCTCTCTCATATAGTGAGTCTCTTGGTCTCTCGCTGCACATGCATTTACCTCTCTTGCCCAGAGACAATCACTCACTCCTCCTTTCTCAGCTCAGGCTGCATGATCAGTCAATCATGTACCATGTCGGAAAGCTGTCAGAAGTCGGGGTGTAAACCGCCTAGATGAAAGTATTATTCACTAGCACGCAACCCCAAATAGTAAGAAATTGACTAAGGACAGAATCTATATGGCTGAACTATAGATTAAGTCCATGAATATCCAACGTACAGCTCCAAGTGGCTCGTAACAAAATGAATTGAACTGTGCTGAATATTCGCCAAGGAATGGGAAGGAGAAGGTTAGCTGAGGTAGATTTTTAAGTCTAGATTTAAGAGTAATCGACAACTATCCCAGTGCAGATTTATCACCCCTGACTTTTCCCTTCCTTGGAGTCTAAGTAATCCCCCACTAATGTACACACACAACACGTATGCACAATTGGAATTCAAAGTATAACAACTGAACTATGAGTTAAAACAAACTATAACATGTATTCACTGTCATTATTATTAGACATATGATGTTTTTCAAGATGATGATGAAATCATATAACATATTGATAGTGATGACAAACATTACATAACTTCAATGTTACTTGTCAACTATCTGGATCTGTGGTCCAGATCAGCTAAGCAGCTATGGTCAAATCTCCACTCTCCAGTAGAAACAAAACAGCTTGCTGGTATTCTGACGCCTGTCAGTCCTGGCACTACCTAATCGTCTCTAGTTCTTGAGATCTATACATAGGTGCTCTTTGTGAGAGCTAGTAAGAAAAAGTCAAGAATGTGTTATACTTAGTTCTAGATCAGTACAATCCTAGGTACTACATACATTCTATCAGACCCATATACAATGACCAGTCTGGCTAAGTTTATCTTCCAGCTCTACTGCGTTCACCATCCTCCTTCTCCCTCCATATCTCTCTCCTACTGTCTTAGTCGGGGACGGGCTTTTCAATTGTCTCACACGTCTGTAATTATTACATTTCTGCCGTCCTATATCCATGTCGCTAATACCGACATTCTGGGTCATACAGCCGCTCCATCCAAAATACACTGAAAGGGTTAAGCACCATATATCCTATACCAGTTGTGGGTAATATCTGTACCATTACACCTCTGATTCCAATGCAATCGATGGCCAATGTGCCAATGCGTACACAATAGCATAACACCAAATTCTTCTTAGTGAGTTACCATATAACAAATCAACATCACTTAAATCTAAAGTATATTAATTCAAAATTGGTATATCATGATGCCCAACATAATAGCATGATGGATTACTAATTAGTAATAATATTGTATAGCTACAAAATGAGATATACAACAAGTCTAATTGACGTGACCACACATAACAGGCACATTGCTGATCTGCCCGGTTTAGTCACAAATTAGCCACTGCTGTGGTAAGAATTAAAAGGAATATAGTCAGCTGACTATATTCTGTACAAAAAATGCACACACCAAAAAGAGACTAGTCTAGTTTACAAAGAAATGGCAAGCATCTGCTAAGACACATAAAGTATACACTGAACTGAGAAAGAATAGTACACACTCGAGTAACCTGAGACAAGGATAATTCTTACAATAACCTAGGTCAGATATAGACTGAAAATCAGTACATAAGACTGCAATAGTTACTGAGAACTAACATTACTAGGGATACAAACGTATACAAGTAGAGTTCATACCTGTTCCAATGTCTGACTTATTCTAAAGGGAACAGGTCTAGCATGGGTTTTTATACCTAGCCTAGAAGTAGACACTTACCTCCCAGGAATTCCAGTCATAAATTCTTCTTTATCTTCCCCTGGTGGTAATTGCAATTCTCACTGCAAAACTGGCCATCACACCCTCTGGCATTCCTGATTTGGTTTTAATAGCCAACATTTACTCTGTGTGGCCAGTCCTGACACTTCACAGTTAATTGCCTCCGTCAGACACCCAACACCTAATTTCTGGATCCAGTCTGAATGGTTTATTGTCCTTCTAACACCACCTTTCTACCTTTCTACAGGTAATTATTAGCCTCTAGTCAAGTGTTGGGTCGGTTTTACAATGTCTGTTTCACACTCTGCTGAGTCTGTGTGATCAGCTGGACTTGGCATGTTTACAGCCCCAGGTTGCTTGCATCATGCCTGGGCAGTTTTACTTGCCATTCACAGTCGCGGTCCATTTAACACTGCATGTCTGTGTGGTATTATTATCAATTCAGGGTCAGTTTCTTCCTCCCCCAGCATTCTTTATTATAGAGGATTGCATTCGTTCTTCTGTAACTTCTTTACATGGTTCATCAAAAGTGAACCAAAAATTGTTCTGGGATGTAAAGGCTGCATTTCACGACAAAAGCGTGGGCGGTCATGACTCGCCATTTCATCCGATCACCAGAGTCGTGGATTAGCTCAGTGTTCCTGTCTCGACGATATGTTTCACAGATGGCACACAGGCAGATAAAGAACATTGAGAAAATCACAAAGCACACGTGAGGTGCACAAACACACAAGGATATGTCACTTAGCTAAGTTGATATGACAAGGACACACTACATAACTGTGAACACAATGATATACCACACAATATAACTGAAGACAATGATATGCCACACACCTGAGCTGTAAAACACATGATATACTACACAATATAAATGTAAACGTATTGATATACACATCCAAGCTGTGAACACACTACATACCCGAACTGTGAAGACAATGTTATACTACACCTGAGTTGTGAACACAACGATATACCACACAGCTGAACTGTGAATCTAATGATATACCACACATCCAACCTTTGAACACAATAATATACCAAACACTTGCCCTGTGAACCACAATGACAGACCACACACCTAAGCTGTAAACATTATGACATAACAGAGTCTAGACAAAAATCTCCATGTATTAAAACATAAAAGTGCAATCAACTGCTACATTAATGTCAGCGTCTCGCTTCTCACACAGGCACTCCCGCTCCTTCATACGCACTCAAAGAAACATCAGTCGTTCACATGCACGGTGCGTCTATTGTATTATTTATTTCAGGCGAACCTGATAAAATTACAAGGTATACACAGGCGGTGACTTCATCACATAAATATACAAATGCCGCCTTCCATATTCTGATCACACACAATCAATTACACAATCCTGCACTCGCTATCCTCAAACTAGCACTCTCACAAAACTAAGCATTTCCTCTCGAAAACACAAGTGTCCTCCTCTGAAAGTGTCCTGAATCCCCTCTGGCGTTTTCACGCTGGTCGGCTGGGCTTGTCGTACAGGACCCCGTGCCGCCCGTGAACCTCGTGCTGTCCTAGCAGTCTCGTTGTACTGCAGTCCGTCCGTACTAGGATAGGTTATTCATTATACTGACGTCTAGTCTGTTCAGGCCAGTGTCCCGTGAACTGGCTTCCCCTTCTATCACCCGGTCTGGTCCTACCCGAGCCCTGGCTATGACACGTTGGTGTTCCCCCAAGTCCTATCTCCACTTTATCTACTGTCCTGTAGATGTCCTGTCTGATGCCCATCCTGTGTCCTGACTTAGTCCTGTCTCTACCTTATCGGCTATGCTGTAGATGTCCTTATCTATGTCCTGTATATCGTTATCTCTTTCTTTCTAACTCTATTCTGTCCCTTGTTCTCTGTATGTCCTATGTCCACTCTCACAACATTCTGACATTCTCCCATGCCCCCTTCCCGGTATTGTTCATTCCATAGGGTGTGATACAATGTCGTATATGCATATAAAAAATTAGTCGGAGCTAATTTGTCAGTGTGATGTGGGAATTCGTCACACTACTTAGGTACCACCATGATTCATACGGTATGAAACACTGTTGAATTATCTACCCCCTGGTCTATGATCAGTGTAACATAACTTGTAATGTTGCCAAGAGTCAATACTCATTTACACTCCACTAATGGAAGCTGTTAACGAACCAAGGTTATTTGTCTTACAATTATGGTTAAATCATAAAATGCAACGCCCTTCAAACATCGAAACTTGATGTCCAGAAACAATTTGTTCCTTTTACGGACACAAATCATGAATATATTATTCATGTCTTCCGTGAAATGTTACCTCAACATCTTTTACAAGCTCTGTGTCTGCTGATCTCTACCTATCTAGCTTCCGCTCGTTGATAGATTTACCATCTGTGTAATAATAATCCCTATTAATCGTTTGTGTCCCTTGTGAAAGTGTTATCTAACTTACTTCAAAATTCATGTTTGTACGTTGTATGTTCGTATTCTGTTTGTTTGCGTGTTCTATTATTATTAGTGTATATTTAAATTAGAAACATAAGTGTATGTTTATAATTTGTGTACATTAGGGTTTTAAGTGTCACATGTAGGTTTGTACATCTCACAAATGAAGGCTTATGCTTAATTTTTTAGATGAGTTGCCGAACTGGGATCCTTGAAAATATTACCATAGTTGTAATTATAACACTTATAAAATTATTACACGCGGACATGTGTTACATAGAAGACGAAGACAAATCATTGCAATAAAACATGTGTGCAAAAAAGCGCACCAATGTTCACCCTTCTCATTTTAATTCTTGCATTCACTCTTTCATACACTTTTCGATCACTCAGTTATAGAATGCATTCTTAAAAATGTTTATTTTGTTGAGATAAAATACGCTCGTATTAAACTCAATAACGAGCTGATTTGTATTTACTAGTATATAGCACTCAGTTCTATAATACAATAATTTATTTACACGATTGTTTGATTGCTCTGGGCAATACTAAGGGAAAAAAACTATTTACCTTTCTATAATTTGGTCTAATGGGCGTTATTAACCAAGGAAATGTAATTTACCTAACTAAATAGCTATAGTAGAACTGTGTTAACTCCCTCAATTTCGAATTTATGACTATTTAATTGAAAAGTCATGCAATTTATTGCATGTGGACATAATACTACTAATATTTATCAAAGTAGTTTCATTCAAGTACTGTTATTTGTAAAATACTACTCTGTTGCTGTTAATTACCTAATTGTTAATTTAATTTCTAACGTAGATAAATGAGTTTGTCTATTTTCGGTCTATGTGATTTAAGTTGTAGAAAACATTTATATAATTGTCAAAATTGGTATTATAGCTAACAGGAAAATCTATGTGATAATGCACCTTTAATAAAAATAAGATGACTTGGTAATGTTATGTCTATCATAATGTCAATAATGTAATCTAACTATGTACATTAACTAACTATGTCGTCGTTCCAGATGACGGCGATGATGTAGCGTCGTTCCTCTGCTCGACTGCGAAATCTGAAGGTCTGGTCAGCAAGTCGGCCAAAGTGTTTTTGGAACCTGTGATATAATTAACTGACAACGAGTAGTTCTGGAGAATGAGGGCCCAACGATAGATCCGATTGTTCTTCGGTTGTCCGTTTTCGATGACTGTTAACGGAGAATTGTCAGTTTCAACGACGAAATGTGTTCCAGCAAGACACTTATTTAATTTAGTAATACAATACACAATTGCAAGAGCCTCTAGTTGAGACACACCATACTTTGATTCTACTGGAGTCAGCTTCCTGCTGACGCAGACTATTGGATGGAGAATTCCGTCGTAGGCGTGAAGCAGCACCCCAGAGATGGTCGTGGTGCTCGCGTCTGTTCTGAGAGTATAAGTTAGTTCTCGGTTAGGTAACCTCAAAATAGGGATGTTTCTAAAATAATACTTTAGTTGTGACATTGCGTTATTTAAAGTAGCATCTTGTACATTGATCTTTGCATTGGTTTTTAACAAATCTGAAAATACACTAGTAATTTGTGCCAAATTTGGTATGAACTTGTTGTAATAGTTCACCAGGCCTAACAAGCTTCTTACATGTTTCTTAGTTGTTGGCATCGTGAGGTTAAGTATCTTCGTCACGATCTTATAATCTGTACTCAAGTGGCCTTTAGATATTTTATGCCTAGAAATTCAATTTCTACCAGCGCCAAGTCTACTTTTGTTGGTTTCACAGTGAGTCCAAACAATTTTCTAATACCCAAATTATATTTCATATTTTGCATAGAAATGAAAATTCTGGTTGCTACATCATAATGGAAGAAGATGGCAAATTTACTTTCATTCGCAATGTCATTCAAAAATGGTGGAAAATTATACCCTGTTTCAACATTCGCAAGCAACATTGGTATGGTAATCAATAGACACATGATCGGTGTTGGTTGCAGTTGGTAAGCACACCATGCTGTACATATAACCTTCAATAACATCAGTGATGTAACTGCAATTGAACTGATTGTGTGCCATATTAACAGGCTTGTGTTCTGCTTTCCGTTACTTTTATTATGTCCCTTGTAACACATGTTACTGTGCAACGTGTTACTGTTTGTGTGTTCCAGATTGTGTCGTCTGCTAGCACAAGACTGTTGGATATCTGAATTTTGTTCTAAGTGTGTTGGCTGAGTTGTCTTTTGTGTATCCTGTCTGTTGGTGTCAGTGTTGTCTTGTGATATTGTTATATTAGTAGTGCAACTCTTTGTCGGTTTCCAAGTCTGGTTCTAACAATTTTGTTTATAGCGTCACAATAATTTGCCTGAAAAGACTCTGTATTATGTAACCTTCCATGTTGTTTTGTCGTGTTATGAACAGTCACGTCCCTTGAATTTGTACCTTTCAGTTGCTGTTCTTGGTTACTTAATTCTTTTTTTTAGTGATGGTTACTTTCATTACTGTTTTTCTTTTCATGTGTCTTTTCTCCTGTGCATTAATCTCATTGCGCGTGCAGTATTTTACGTAGGTAAACACCCTGTAATTAGGTCTGTACAAGGGTCGTACAGAATTGCACATTTAAATGTGCCTGTAAGAAAGGGTGTATAAATGCGAGCTGTGGCCAGTGGGTACTTCTCAACATTGCCTGAAAATGTTCGGCAATTCACAAACTCGCCTGTGTAATCTTCTGCGTTAGCCAACTCCTTTCTTAAACCAATTAACGTACATCCGGAATCAAGCAAGACCATGCATACGTTCTTGGGCCCTTTCTTCCCTTTCAGCAGCCAAGTGCTCCTTGCACTTCTTGTCTGCCCATTGTTCTAATTTATCCCCAGTGTATCCCAGATCTTTCCCTGCCTCAATGCACTCTTTCAACGTTGACATTGTTACAGATTATGTTCAAAATTTACAATGTCCAATAATAATACAATTCGCAACAGGCAATACGATAACACAATGTTTGATTTCCAGCAATCGTAAAAAAAAAAAAATAAGATGCTACTTTAACACACACTGTCGACAAATGGGGTACTTATCTGATTTCTTTACAACTGTTGTCTTTCACCCTGCACCAGAGGATGAGTTTCTGCTCGAGGTTGTTACCGATCTGGGCCGTTGGCATTACCTTTACTCTCTACTTATACATTTCTGGTGTGTAGAGAAGCAACAATTAGTATCGTAATCAAACACACACACACACACACTAAAACCACAAAAATTTTGTCTGTCAAGTCCACTTTTCAGAGGAGAGGACTGGAGTGAGTATTATGTTTGTAAGTTTTGTCGGTCGTCTTGTCTTCTGTCGCGTTAATTATGTATCGTGGTCTTCACCGGCCTTGGAACATCAACTGAAACGTCATTCTGAAAACATGATGCACATCATTTTCATATCAATTAATCACATGTGAATATGCATTCAATTTTAGTCAGTATTCACTCACTTTCTTACGTGTGTCATTGAGCTTTAAATTACGTTAAGTTAGCTTACACACACAGGCTTTAGTTTAGTTTTAAACAGGTGTTACACACTCACGCAGGCAATGGTTTCATTGCAAGTTACACACGTTACGTTCTTACCACACACGCAGGCGGTGGATTCGTTCAAAAACTTCTGACACCAGTTACACATCTGCGCAGGTGATAGATTCAATCGTAAACTTCTGACGCCAGTTACACATTCTAGCAGGCGGTGGATTCATTAAAAAAAAAACTTCTGACACCAGTTAAGCTGCCTGTCAGCGTCTCGCTTTTCACACAGACACTCCCGCTCCTTCATACGCACTCAAAGAAACATCAGTCGTGCATATGGTACGTCTGTTATTTATTTCAGGCGAACCTGATAAAATTACAAGGTATACACAGGCGGTGACTTCATCACATAAATATACAAATGCCGCCTTCCATATTCTGATCACACACAATCAATTACACAATCCTACACTCGCTATCCTCAAACAGGCACTCTCGCAAAACTAAGCATTTCCTCTCGAAAACACAAGCGTCCTCCTCTGAAACTATCCTGAGTCCCCTCTGGCGTTTTCACGCTGGTCGGCTGGGCTTGTCGTACTGGACCCCGTTCCGTCCGTGAACCCCGTGCTGTCCTAGCAGTCTCGTTGTACTGCAGTCCGTCCGTACTTGGATAGGTTATTCATTATACTGACGTCTAGTCTGTTCAGGCCAGTGTCTCGTGAACTGGCGTCCCCTTCTATCACCCGATCTGGTCCTACCCGAGCCCTGGCTATGACACGTTGTTGCCCCCCCCCCCCAAGTCCTGTCTCCACTACATCTACTGTCCTGTAGATGTCCTGTCTGATGCCCATCCTGTGTCCTGACTTATGTCCTGTCTCTACCCTATCGGCTATGCTGTAGATGTCCTTATCTATGTCATGTATGTCGTTATCTCTTTCTTTCTAACTCTATTCTGTCCCTTGTCCTCTCTATGTCCTATATCCACTCTCACAACACTCTGACAATTAACATTTATAATGGAAAATAAAAGGGAAAAAACCATGCACAATGTAAACTGGTGAATGTGTTGATCCAAACATCAGCATCATCAGTTCATCAGGGCAGTCACAATGCCAGTGTCAAATACCACGTGACATCCTGATAGTGACAAATAATATATGTCACCTTGAGGGATACACCACATGGCTTTCAATGTCAGCAATGCCAGTGTCACATAAAATATATCACCCTGTGCCAGTGTCACATACAATATGTCACTTTGTGCCAGTGTCACATACAATATGTCACTCTGTGCCAGTGTCACATACAATATGTCACTTTGTGCCAGTGTCACATACAATATGTCACTCTGTGCCAGTGTCACATGCAATATGTCACTCTGTGCGAATGTCCCTCTATCTGTGCCAGTGTCACATACAATATGTCACTCTGTGCGAATGTCCCTCTATCTGTGCCAGTGTCACATGCAATATGTCACTCTGTGCGAATGTCCCTCTATCTGTGCCATTGTCACATACAATATGTCACGCTGTGCCAGTGTCACATGCAATATGTCACTCTGTGCGAATGTCCCTCTATCTGTGCCAGTGTCACATACAATATGTCACTCTGTGCGAATGTCCCTCTATCTGTGCCAGTGTCACATGCAATATGTCACTCTGTGCGAATGTCCCTCTATCTGTGCCAGTGTCACATACAATATGTCACTCTATGTCAGTGTAATGCACCACGTGGCTTTCAGTGTCAGTATGCTATACAGGACACACTATGCAAGAGTTACATATGACAAGACACTATGGCAGAATTACACACCACAGGACACTATTAGCACAGTCACATACCACGGGAGACTATGACAGAGTCACACACCACTATATGGCATAGTCACATACCACTACATGGCAGCGTCACACACCACAAGACACTATGGCAGTCACATACCACAGGAGACTCTATGACAGAGTCACATATCACCTGGCTGTGACATATCAAACACACACGCAACAAGATGGCCCAGCCAGCAATCACAGCTGTGAACTCTGATCCCATCAAAGCTGTGAGCTGAATGTAACCAAGGTGGGCCCACGCTTGCAGCAGACCTGTACATAACCTCATCTACAACACAACTCTGCAGCATCCCTTCCCAACACATCAAATATACATATATACCTCACAGCTGTCTGAATGATGTCTTGTTGTACCTCTTGACACTTCTGAATGATGTCTCGTTGCAAATATGCAACCAACACACAACACAACTTACTGCTGTCAGCATGATGTCTTGCTGCAGATATACAATCAACCCACAACACACCTGACTCTGATTAACAAAACAATCAAACATAGAGACAAGAACGTAAAACCCCTGTTACACACACACAGACAAACAGACTACATTCACTGACTCTTGGCTTGCTGTGTGAAGCAGACACCTGCGTTCTCAATCAGAACTCCTACGTCTGCAGATAGACACTGAGAAGATTTACAGTTGACCTGAGTGCTGTGAGGTGGATGTTGGTCAATCAATGAATCATCTCAGACACTGGCTATACAGTCACGTGATTACAGAATAGTTGCAGCATGCTCACAAGAACAGTCTTCCCAACAGGCAGCTTAGATGGTTGCAGACATATCAGAATGCAACAATCTTCACAAACGTCAGCTTTGATGGTTGCAGACATATCAGAATGCAACAAAGGAGCAAACATGAACACTAATGGCTAACATATCAGAACATATAACATGAAAATGGTAAATAATGTAACGGAATATGATGTGCCCGAGACCATGGACAGCCAGAAAGAACAAGTCCTTCAAGAAATAAACGAAGATCGTAGGCTGATTAGGGACATTAGACGCAGACAGTCAAAATTTTTTGGGCATGTTATGAGAAGAAATGGATTGGATAACTTGGTGACAACTGGTAAGATCGAAGGGAACAGACCAAGAGGAAGACCTAGAAGCAAATACCTGGATGGCTTGGTCACATGGCATGGTCGAGACAGGAACACAAAGCTGATCCACGACTCTGGTGATCGAGTGAGATGGCAAAACATGACCGCCCACGCTTACCGGCATGGCACATGATGGATGGAGGCCATGTCCTCATGCATGGTGGTTGTGGTGATGTTTTCTGATCTACCGGCATGTTCACGTCTGCACAGGTGGAGCCAGCCGACAGATCAAGCTGATTGCGCTGAAGCACAGACTCCTCACAAACTGCGGACACAGGTCGAGAGCACAGGTGTTCAGCAGCCAGCCGGAACTCGTAGAACAGAGTCCTGCAGTAAGGATTTCTGCGTGAGGCATACCTCAGGGTCAGGAAGCGGTAGTACAAGAATGGCAGGAAAACGCTACACTTGCCACTGAAGATGAGGATGATGATGGATGGCACCAGAAATATCTCGGTGCTGGCGATGAAGCGGAGGATGTTGACTTGTTGAGTCTCCAACTTGCTGATCAAGTTACGTACAAACATCAGAGACGGTGGGCCCATCAAATTGAGGATGAGTTTTGTAAAAGAACACGCATGCAACACAGCAAACAGTAGCACTAGAATCAGACACATATTGACCGGGTAGGAGTATAGGAATATGACACATTAGATGAGGTAATGGCTGAAGTCCTCCGTGAAGAAGTGTCGCAGGAAAAGACATGACACTTTTATAAAAAACCATATTGGAAGGCAAGGCTGATGGCAAGAGATCAAGAGGTAGACAACGATACAAGTGGGAAGATAACACCAAGAGATGGACAAACATCAGCCTGACAGAATGTACAGTGTTGGAGAACCATTGCAGCCAATCTTCACTGTGGAGACGGCACCTGATTGATGCAAGGTGTGGACTGCGCCTGGCCTTGCAGCCAGCACGGTTAGGATCGGCTTGTCTCTCTCTCTCTCTCGGGAAGGGGGGGGGGGGGGGGGTTTAAAGCGAAAATTAGTATGACCTAGACTACACAAGTCAACCTCACTTTCTCGTGGGGTAGACTGGGAAACCATGATCACGAAGTCATGGTTCAACTGGACTCTGGATCGCCAGGGGAGACGGACTCCCCTGGTCAAATTTTTCTGTCCTAAACTTGCGACTGGTCTAGCAAGCCGGCTGGGGAATTTTCTTACTGCTCAAAGAAAACGAAAGAAGCATAACCGGGCCTACCCAAACGGAAACAGACCGGCAATGTTAAAGGACAACGAGACAGATAATCATCACTGAATTCCAGAAATATTCATAGATGTTTTGATACTTTCTGCAATAAATTTATAAGCATATAGATACTAATTGAAAGTCAGGCCTTATTCAGATATGATCATATGACTGAGAACTACCGTGTATAAACGGTACTGCCTGTTTTCTGTTATCGTCGAATGTTGGGCGGCGCTCACCAAACCCGACACCTCACATTGTGCCAACAGCTTCGAGCGGAGGATCGCAGAAGCGCAATTTTTTTTTTTTTTTGGGGGGGGGGGGGGGTATTTACATGCCTTACCCTAGAGCAAGGACGTTATAAGAAGAAATAAATTAGAGAACTTGATGACAACTGCCACGTTTGAAGGGAAAAGAGCAAGGGGAAGGCAGAGAAGTAAATATCTGGGTGGCTTGGCCACGTAGCATGATCGAGACGAGAACACGGAGTTGATCCACGATTTTGGTGAGAGTGCGAGATGGCGAAACATGGCCGTCCACGCTTATCGGCATGGCACATCATGATAATGAGTGCGATGACGTGCAACCTAAGACTAAATGTCAGGGCAGACGGCTCTCAGTCTTGATCTGCAACTGGTCTAGGATGGAAGCTCTGACAGGCGGACAGTTAGAGAATCGTTTGCTGATACGGCAGCTTGTCTTGTTACAGATTTATTGGTGTTACCTTTCCTATGGAGTAAACTAAGCAGGCCGAGAGAGGGATAATCTATATGGGACAACAGATGGTCATTAAATCCATCCCAGGCTTTGTGCTATGGAGAGGTATAACTTCATTTCACAAGGTGCCATTCAGATTCGAACTTCCATTCCATGCTGACTAATGAACCAACTTGTGCGCATCTTGAGCTGCTCTTTTACAGCTACCCTGATCTTCAATCCCAACGTTGGCATCGTAACTACGCATGTTGATTCATTTAGTTGAGTGTCATTTATGCTTATCATGGGAAGCACAGGCGACCGGCGTGGTACTCACATTACCCACGGAGTGCCAACTGCCAACTGGTCTCTGTAGGGCCTGAGAACAGTACTGTTTCACGCGTGGCGAGAGACAGTTTTGGAGATCCATTGCAGCCAACGTTCATTGTGGAGACGGCTCCTGATTGATGATGATGATTATTATTGGTATGTATTTCAATTTTCTCAGTTCTATATTTTAGTTCGTATCTATATTTTAGTTCGTAGCATGTATTAATCTTATTTTTGTTTTTATATCAACCAATGAGGCGCTGTAAGGGATACTTTTTCACTATAGAGTTATGTCCAGTGTTGCCATTTTGATGCTCTTCGCACCAAATTTAGTGCTTTTTCAAGTCATTTAGTGCCGAAAATTTGCATTTAGCGCGGCAGCGCGAATTTGGTGCTTCACAATATTTTTAGGTGCTTTTTTGGGGTGGGTAAAAATTACTTTAAAAGTCATTTTAAGAACACTAAACAGCCGAATTTGAACTGAAGCGAGGGAGTAAGACAATCTTAGTACATTATCGCGCAATATTCACGTTATTTTACTCTCTTTAACACGATTTAGTTGAAGTGAGTGACTTCAACGCGCAGGCAATATGCAATGCGTTAAAAGATTATTTAAACAAGAATAGACATGAGTTGCAAAGACTAGTTGCACTCGGCACTGACAATGACTCGTCATGACAGGTGTAAACAATGGAGTACATACAAAATTAAAATCCGAAGTTCCTCATCTTGTACTAGTTAGGTGTGTATGTCATTCCCTTCAGCTGGCAGTGGTCATAGGCTGCAGCTGCTTGTCTGCCCAGAGTTCATGATTAGAGAAACATATAACTGGTTTTCTCAACTCAAGTCTTCGTCAAGCAAAGTACAGTGAGCTTTTTACTTCACTAAATGATGGACAACATCCGCTGAAGGCTGTTCAATTAAGCTAAACTATGGATTCCATTCAATCTCCGTCAGAATATTGCAGCAGGGGTCGAGCTAGAACTCATTTTGATATAAAGAGTCAAGAGGCTGTTAACGCAGAAATTCTAAAATTTTTGTTTAGGGGAATGAAAACTATAAAGTATCTCATATTTCTCAAGCATATTCT
Organism: Cepaea nemoralis; assembly: GCA_014155875.1. Taxonomy (NCBI): domain Eukaryota; kingdom Metazoa; phylum Mollusca; class Gastropoda; order Stylommatophora; family Helicidae; genus Cepaea; species Cepaea nemoralis. The sequence continues at coordinate 22,884 of JACEFZ010002583.1, forward strand.
CGGAAAGGGTTAAATGGAAAAAAGACCTTCGAAGCAGATATACGGATTCACAAAAATAATCGCGATTTGTCGAACTAACTGGTTTTTATCATTCAAAAATTGCTATTCCTGGGGGGAAAAAAAACAGAAAGTGATGCTATTCGATTATTTAGATCCTAATCCCAATCTAGGGTTTTGAATTTGAGAAAAAAAAATGCGGGTCAATTTCCTGAGAGAAAGAAAAATTTGTGGGAAAGGGGCTCCAGTTTCTAATGAGCACTGACCAGATGCTTTTATGTTTGCCCGATAACGTTTGAGTGTTGCGTCCATGTTGTCCTTTTGGGAAATGAATCACCCAATGACCCCCTGTATTTTAGATCTAGCTAAAATGTTTTAAAAGATTACTCTCCCCCGCAAAATTTTCCCAGGGAGAAAATTCATCATATCGGGGACACAGACCTCCCGCACACTTGGACTGGGGGCAAAAATACCCCCTCACGGATGCCCCCGGGTAAAAATCCTTTCCAAGATCTTACAGATTTAGTTTTAAAAACGGTGCTCATTTTCCCTCATTCTAATGCGGTTTGGGGAGCGAAATTTTTCAGTCGATGGGAGTTCCCAAAATAAAAAATTGCGGAACAGACTGAGCTCAAAGAGTTTACATTGTTTTGACTATTAATATGGAATGAAAAAATAGGGAAAATGCGCCATGTTTAAAAAAATACCTTGGGTTTTCGAAAATTGGGATCACGGAGGCATATACCTTTTTTTAAATCCATCATCGCGGACAAACCACCGGGAATAGCAAAAAAACTAAGAGGGTTGTCGACTGGGATTTGGCAGACCTGGAAAACTTCATTCTAATATTCAGTGTAAAAATAAAATTTTAATGTGCTCTTTATAAAATTTTTAAAGTAAACCCTCAGTGCTTGTTTTAGTGCTTTCCCCAAAAAATTTTTGCAATTTTTTGCTTTTTTTTTTGGCTCGAGAGAAGTTCTTTATTGGGGTTTGGGGAGATCTGGATAAAATTCATTGTAATATGGTGATAAAATAAATTTAATGTGCTACCCTTTTTAATTTTTAATAAAACAGTTAGTGCTTTTTTTGTTTGGGCTTTTCCCAAAAAATTTTGGGGCTTTTTTTATCATAGGGGTTGGGAAAACTGGGTTTTGTCCCCATTTGGGGCCGTTATTTGGAGGGCCTTCTCGAAAAGCCCGCCTTGCAAATTGCTTTGGGTGGGAAGACCCCCAAATTTGGTGCACCTCCACACCCCCAAACAACAACGCTAGACCGGGACTGATTTTATAAACCCGATCATCCCTCACATTGTCGTTCATTTTTTTTGTCCGTATATGGATCTTCTGCCGTTGTCGCTGGTACTATCACATATCTGTCTGTGAATGCTGCTTTCGTGTGTGTGAATGTGTCACGACAGCCAACCCGATATGTAAAAGTCATTGTAATGTTCTTCATCCTTGTGATGTAAACTTCTGAGTTTGAATCTATGGTACTGCAAAGAGTAATGTAAATGATCTTCAGCTACCAGAGCTTGCTATGTGCGTCGAGCGATGATCTCAAAACCCGATGGGCAGATCTGTAATATACTTTGGCTGATCCATTAGGGTATTGTTTATAGAGGACTTGGGGTTGTTTGTTGGTTTAAACAAAAACCCTTTCAGGCAGTCTTAAAAGGTGTGCCTTTTGTTTTGACATTCCAGATTGATATTGAAAAGGTGTTGGATTTCAATCCAAGCCCAAAATTTACTTCATGGTGAAAAATTTAGAAATTTTTGGAGTTAAAAAGCAGACCAATAACAAAACTGTTAATTGTTATACTTTTCAGACCACCAGAAACACTATTGTAACCACACCTTATCCTTAAATTTTAAATTAATGTTTTTCCAATAAATTATATTAAATAGATTTCCCCTCTTGGTTTATTTCTATGTTTTTGTGTCTTGTGTCCCTTTTAAATAAGTAAATCCATATCTTTTAAAACATAAAGTGCCCGGATCTTCTTGATGTGAGGCCACCAAACCCTGTCTCTTTAAACCCAACCGGAAAGCTAATATTTTAGATAAAGTTCAGAGGGTGGGTTCCCTTTTATACTGTCTTTTAGAATTTCTTTCTTTCCCCAAGAATCTTCTGACAGCACTATGTTCTTAGTTCAGCATAAAACTTTTTACTGTAAGCTTTGTGGAAAATTTTTTATTTTATTTCTTCATTCATTGACATTGAAATCTGTTCTGAACACCAAAATTTTGCATGCCTTTAGACATAGTGATATTTTGTGTTTGCAAAAACCCCAAATTGATACAGCCCCTTGGAGATTGCAAATGTGGAGAAGCATGATCGCCCTGCTATAGGCAAGGGGATTCCCCCCCCCCCCCGTGTGCTCTGAAACCCAAACGTATCCCCTCCGTGCTACTCTTTCTTGCACTGGGCTATGTTTGCTGCTTTCCCCATTACCAGTGTCCCCCCCCCCCCCCCCCCCCCTTAGCTTTCCCTATTACCAGTGTCCCTCCCATCAGGCAAACCTGCTCTGACTTCAGAGGTACTTGTAATTTACGTCCCCAAGTTGCCAGATGTACATGACTTTCCTTACTGTGGAGTTGCCAGATGTACATGACTTTCCTTACTGTGGAGTTGCCAGATGTTCATGACTTTCCTCACACTGGAGTTGCAGATGTACATGACTTTCCTCACACGGAAGTCGCCAGATGTACATGATTTCCTTACTGCGGAGTTGGCATGATTTACATGACTTTCTTACTGTGGAGTTGCCAGTATGTACATGACTTTCCTTACTGTGGAGTTGCCATATGTAGCAATGACTTTCCTTTACTGTGGAGTTGGCAGATGTACATGACTTCATCACACTGGAGTTGCCAATGTACATGACTTTCCTTTACTGTGAGGTTTGGCAGATGTAAATGACTTTCTTACTGTTGAGTTGCCATGTACATGACTTTCCTTACTGTGGAGTTGCCAGATGTAACATTACTTTCCTTACCACTGTGAGTTGGCCAGAATGTACAGTGACTTTCCTTACTGTGGAGGTTGGCAGATGTACATGACTTTCTCACTACTGTGGAGTTGGCCAGATGTACATGACTTCCTTACACTGGAGTTGGCCAGATGTTACATGTAACTTCCTTACACGAATGGAGTGGCCAGATGTACAATGAATTTCCTTACACTGGAGTTGGCCAGATGTACATGACTTTCCTCACACTGGAGTTGCAGATGTACATGACTTTCCTTACACTGGAGTTGCCAGATGTACATGACTTTCCTTCACTGTGGAGTTGCCAGATGTACATGACTTTCCTTACACTGGAGTTGGCAGATGTACATGACTTTCCTTACTGTGGAGTTGCAGATGTACATGACTTTCCTTACTGTGGAGTTGCCAGATGTACATGACTTTCCTTACTGTGGAGTTGCCAGATGTACATGACTTTCCTCACACTGGAGTTGCCAGATGTACATGACTTTCCTTACTGTGGAGTTGCCAGATGTACATGACTTTCCTCACACTGGAGTTGGCAGATGTACATGACTTTCCTTACTGTGGAGTTGCCAGATGTACATGACTTTCCTTACTGTGGAGTTGGCAGATGTACATGACTTTCCTTACACTGTGGAGTTGGCAGATGTACATGACTTTCCTTACTGTGGAGTTGGCAGATGTACATGACTTTCCTTACTGTGGAGTTGCCAGATGTACATGACTTTCCTTACACTGTGGAGTTGCCAGATGTACATGACTTTCCTTACTGTGGAGTTGCAGATGTACATGACTTTCCTTACTGTGGAGTTGGCAGATGTACATGACTTTCCTCACACTGGAGTTGCCAGATGTACATGACTTTCTTCACTGTGGAGTTGCCAGATGTACATGACTTTCCTTACTGTGGAGTTGGCAGATGTACATGACTTTCCTTACTGTGGAGTTGGCAGATGTACATGACTTTCCTTACTGTGGAGTTGGCAGATGTACATGACTTTCCTCACACTGGAGTTGCCAGATGTACATGACTTTCCTTACTGTGGAGTTGGCAGATGTACATGACTTTCCTTACTGTGGAGTTGGCAGATGTACATGACTTTCCTTACACTGGAGTTGCCAGATGTACATGACTTTCCTTACACTGGAGTTGGCAGATGTACATGACTTTCCTCACACTGGAGTTGGCAGATGTACATGACTTTCCTTACTGTGGAGTTGGCAGATGTACATGACTTTCCTTACTGTGGAGTTGCCAGATGTACATGACTTTCCTTACTGTGGAGTTGGCAGATGTACATGACTTTCCTTACTGTGGAGTTGGCAGATGTACATGACTTTCCTTACACTGGAGTTGCCAGATGTACATGACTTTCCTCACACTGGAGTTGCCAGATGTACATGACTTTCCTTACACTGTGGAGTTGGCAGATGTACATGACTTTCCTTACTGTGGAGTTGCCAGATGTACATGACTTTCCTTCACACTGGAGTTGGCAGATGTACATGACTTTCCTTACACTGGAGTTGCCAGATGTACATGACTTTCCTTACACTGTGGAGTTGCCAGATGTACATGACTTTCCTCACACTGGAGTTGGCAGATGTACATGACTTTCCTTACACTGTGGAGTTGCCAGATGTACATGACTTTCCTTACACTGGAGTTGGCAGATGTACATGACTTTCCTCACACTGGAGTTGGCAGATGTACATGACTTTCCTTACACTGGAGTTGCCAGATGTACATGACTTTCCTTACACTGGAGTTGCCAGATGTACATGACTTTCCTCACACTGGAGTTGGCAGATGTACATGACTTTCCTCACACTGGAGTTGGCAGATGTACATGACTTTCCTCACACTGGAGTTGCCAGATGTACATGACTTTCCTCACACTGGAGTTGGCAGATGTACATGACTTTCCTTACTGTGGAGTTGCCAGATGTACATGACTTTCCTTACTGTGGAGTTGCCAGATGTACATGACTTTCCTCACACTGGAGTTGCAGATGTACATGACTTTCCTCACACTGGAGTTGGCAGATGTACATGACTTTCCTTACTGTGGAGTTGCAGATGTACATGACTTTCCTTACACTGGAGTTGCCAGATGTACATGACTTTCCTTACTGTGGAGTTGCAGATGTACATGACTTTCCTTACACTGGAGTTGCCAGATGTACATGACTTTCCTCACACTGGAGTTGCCAGATGTACATGACTTTCCTTACTGTGGAGTTGGCAGATGTACATGACTTTCCTTACACTGGAGTTGCCAGATGTACATGACTTTCCTTACTGTGGAGTTGCCAGATGTACATGACTTTCCTTACTGTGGAGTTGGCAGATGTACATGACTTTCCTCACACTGGAGTTGGCAGATGTACATGACTTTCCTTACTGTGGAGTTGCCAGATGTACATGACTTTCCTTACTGTGGAGTTGGCAGATGTACATGACTTTCCTTACACTGGAGTTGCCAGATGTACATGACTTTCCTTACTGTGGAGTTGCCAGATGTACATGACTTTCCTTACTGTGGAGTTGCCAGATGTACATGACTTTCCTACTGTGGAGTTGCCAGATGTACATGACTTTCCTTACTGTGGAGTTGGCAGATGTACATGACTTTCCTTACTGTGGAGTTGCCAGATGTACATGACTTTCCTTACTGTGGAGTTGCAGATGTACATGACTTTCCTTACTGTGGAGTTGGCAGATGTACATGACTTTCCTTACTGTGGAGTTGCCAGATGTACATGACTTTCCTTACTGTGGAGTTGCCAGATGTACATGACTTTCCTTACACTGGAGTTGGCAGATGTACATGACTTTCCTTACACTGGAGTTGCCAGATGTACATGACTTTCCTTACTGTGGAGTTGCCAGATGTACATGACTTTCCTTACTGTGGAGTTGCCAGATGTACATGACTTTCCTTACTGTGGAGTTGCAGATGTACATGACTTTCCTTACTGTGGAGTTGCCAGATGTACATGACTTTCCTCACACTGGAGTTGGCAGATGTACATGACTTTCCTTACTGTGGAGTTGGCAGATGTACATGACTTTCCTCACACTGGAGTTGCCAGATGTACATGACTTTCCTCACACTGGAGTTGGCAGATGTACATGACTTTCCTTACTGTGGAGTTGCAGATGTACATGACTTTCCTTACTGTGGAGTTGCCAGATGTACATGACTTTCCTTACTGTGGAGTTGGCAGATGTACATGACTTTCCTCACACTGGAGTTGCCAGATGTACATGACTTTCCTTACTGTGGACTTGCCAGATGTACATGACTTTCCTTACTGTGGAGTTGCCAGATGTACATGACTTTCCTTACAGAGGAGTTGCCAGATGTATATGACTTTCCTTACAGAGGAGTTGCCAGATGTACATGACTTTCCTTACTGTTGAGTTGCTAGATGTACATACATTCCTTACTGTGGACTTGCCAGATGTACATGACTTTCCTTACTGTGGAGTTGCCAGATGTACATGACTTTCCTTACAGAGGAGTTGCCAGATGTATATGACTTTCCTTACAGAGGAGTTGCCAGATGTACATGACTTTCCTTACCATGGAGGTGCCAGATGTACATGACTTTCCTTACACTGGAGTTGCCAGATGTACATGACTTTCCTCACACTGGAGTAGCCAGATGTATATAACTTTTCTTACAGTGGAGTTGCCAGATGTACATGTCTTTCCTTACTGTGGAGTTGCCAGATGTACATGACTTTCCTTACCGTGTGAGGTTGATCATATGGAACATGCATTTACACCGTTTATCTGAAAATCACGGAATCATGATGTACTCGTACTGCACAACAGTGTTTCCCCTTGCCTTCAGCAGGATCAGCGCCTGATACGACTTCACATGATTAGCACCATACTGATTAATTTTAATATGTGGCATCATGAAGTGATTAAGTTATGTTGCACTGATTTGTCAAGCCTGTGGCTTAGTACATCAGATTTCGACAAGCATTTTTCGGGGATGCTTTCCCTAGCCCTTGACTGTCCCCAGTCTACCTACAAGGCAGCAGGTTTGTGTGTCTCTTAGTCTGGTTCCTCGTGTAACAGTGTACAGGACTAACAAATACTTGGTTTTAATACAAAGACTGTTTATTTACTTGATATGTGACAACCATGGCTTCCTTCCAGTTCTAAGCCGGGATGTTGACTGCCCCCTGACAACCCACTACGTCACGACTTGAGCATCCCTCCTCGCTTTCTCTTCCGATGCTCAATCGTGCTGTAGCTTTTCCCACTAGATACTAGACTACCTACTACTGTTACACCTCCCTATGTTTTTCTAAAGACTTTTCCTATAATGAAAAAATCTTTACTCCTAATCCCTCACTCTATTCCCTCTTTTTCCTTACCTCTCACAGTTTCCTCTAATCTTCCCAAACCAACTCCAACTTAAGTAAATATGTATTCTTTAACTCTTTCCCCCTGCTATATATCAATTCCTTCTTCTTCGTTTCTGGCTCTTCAAACAAACATAACATATTTTAATAACCTTAATCTCAACTTTATACAATACATCATAACACATCTTCTTAAAGACTTCTTTTCCACTTCATAGCCATCCGCTTACAATTTCAAACGCTGATACCAACTCCCTTTTATCATCACCACCCCTAACTCTCCACTTTTCAACTAACCTGAATCACTTTCACACGATAGGAAGACAAAGAATCGGTGGCCACCGTATTTAAAAGAAGCTAGAACTCTTCCACACAAAGACCACACTCCACTAATCACACCCCCCTTACCAAACATACTCCTTTACCCTCATATGTCATTTGAGACTTTATGTAATAAAGTCTAAAACAATTATATCTCCCAAGTACCACTCATTATGGTAACAGTTTACGCTGCTATCTACATCATCATACCAAACCACTTCCAATTGTCTATATATTACAAACACTACTATTTTTATGGCTCTGAACCTTACTTCACCTCTCATTGTAATGTCAACCACAAACATATCCCTTGAACACAATTAAAAAAAATCTATTATCACCTTAAGAACTCCTCCAACATTATACACATCACCTCACATAACTAATCTTTTCTATACTCACTCAGAATTCTCTCGCCAAACATTTTAGCTACCCTTACTGTCCATTTATTATGGGCATATCTATTAAACCTCCATTATGCCGTCATCAACCGCAACAATAAACTACCCCTGCCTTTAACTTTTATCTCAGTCCATATATTACGGACTCTCAAAAACACCATGTCATTATGTCTCCACTATGTTTCATTTCTCACTACACATTTACACCCCTTTACTATTGTACTGTTATCCACAGTGTCTAATCAACATGGATCCAATTCATGTTTACTCTTCGTCTGGGGTATTTTTCTTATTCTTCTAAACCCAGCAATCTCGTGTATATCATGGCTCTTCTGACCTCATGGAAACTATGTTCCAAACTTTCCCCTCATTTACCCTACTGCTGTATTCTTAATCTTTTCTTCTCCCATATGGCTTCCAATCCCATATTTTTTTTCAATGCTCTAAACTTTCCCATAACCATCCCCGGTATATATTTCCACTTCTTCATAACCCCATCAACCTCATTATGCTGATTATCCCAGCAATATACACCCATGAACTTATTCTTCACAAAGAGAATGTGTCTCTCTATTAGCTCACAGTAGTTTTATTACTACTTTCTGAACGAAGGGTCCCAATTAAAGTACTGTCTTTATTCTAGACAAAACCATGTAAATTAAACATCATTTAATTAACTACTATTTAACATACAAAACAGCGAAATAAAATCACAACAGATATCAAACCCCCCCAAATTTTTATAACACATTTATGTTTCCCCTCATATCAATTAAGGTATGATGATGATGGTGACGATGATGGTGATGATGATTAAAATAATACAACATACATCCTAACTATTGTTACCTAATACTACTGGTCTCTTTTACGGACCAATAGTTTATATACAAAAGTCTAAGAACACAATATCCTATTCTAAAATAATAACAATCATTTTACAGGACCAAATCAAGCAAATATATATATATAATATATTATATTCTATATATATATATTATATATATATTATATATAATATATATATATATATATATAGCATATATAATAAAATATATATATGAGGTATTAACCTAGACTCCATAAAATTGTCTTCTCGCTAAAGAGAAGGTTTTCAAAAAAAAAATATCACTCCCTTCAAATTAACCACGCACAGTGGCCCATCCACATTGGCCTTCTATTAAATCACTGTAACCATATTTTATTCCTACAATTCATACCTATTTTGTTATAAAACAAAACAACTCAATGCCAAGCATTAATGCAAAATACTTATATACATATACATATAATATATATGTTTTATCTACAGATCATCATAACGCGGAACAATACTTGTTCCCCTCACCAAAATCACTACTCAACAACTGACCGTTCCTTTTTCTGGAAGTCAAACATTGATTATCTCCCCTCACAATTTTCTATCTTTTCCAGCCTAACTCCTAATACCTCATAACATCTAAAATATCGTCTTAACAAGCACTGTAAACTACAGGTCGGCTCATTTATTCTATTACTAATGTGGCGATTATTCCAATGTCATCTCAATGTACCAACCATCATCTACTTATTAATTAACCTGTGGCTCGGCACACGAATTGTTCCCTTGGCTTTATACCAAACATCACTACCACTTCTTAATCATTACAGTACTATAGACCTCTTACCCAACACATCTACTTACTGTACCCATAACTAATTCTACTTTTAAGTTTCTCGTCTATCCGACGCATTACTTAACGTATCTTACTTTCTAACATCTCACCACGACTACTCTAAGCTATCCTTAAGTCTTTCCTAGCACTCTTGCATCGTGAGGATAATCAAACCGGTTACCCTCCTCGGAACACGTTCTCCAACATTCATTTAACTAACCTTGTTTACCTCCGTATCTTTCACTCTTCCTCTTATTCTCAGGACTGCAACCCACGCCACTTATAACTGACAGCAGACCTCACTTTTCTCTCGTCCTGTCAAGAATACTAAACATGTTTTATGAAACATCATTCAGAATGTTAACTCTGTTTTCGTCATACAACTTCCATAATTTCCTTCCAACGTCAGATATTCTAACTAAAAGACATCACAATTCTCCAATCATTTTCTTTCTATCTCTCGATTTTCGCATACTCTATGTTCCACGGTTTATCAACGTCATCTATCAACCACTCTTCTCATATTCACAAGGACAATGATACACAACCTCGCTCTCATCTCACGACTACTCTTGCATCGCGACAACCTAACGTGTCCATACTATTACTACAAAAAACCATTTAGACGCCAATTCAACATTCCAGCAATCACTCACCACAACCTAAGCGTATTGATCTCCTCTACACACATTGACACAAACATATCAGCGCCACTCTTACATTTTATCTATGTATTTCACTTAGGCGACGTCATCACACCTCTATCCTACTTCACTCATCGCGACTAACAGCTGTCTGACTACAGTTATACTCACGTATGAACAACGCATAACCAGACGAATTACTCCACAGGACTTTCACAATTCACTGTTTTCTTATATCTCTTTTACAGCACTATCAACTATCCCTTCAAGACAAACAAAGCTCACTCCGCTGAACCACTAACCTCGTAACTATCATTCTAAACTTCTTCACACTACAACTTCTTTCTCAGATTTAATCAGCTCTTCTTTCTCCGCAAGCACGACGTAACTCGTATTCTTCAAGCATCAATTTCTACAGTCTTTTACTCTTATATATCTCTCGCGTTCCACTGGCTATTTTACACACAGGATACTCAATTCCTCCTCAATCTATATCTCCTTACCAGACATTCTCGGTTCACCTGTCATACCATACTATTCTTTCTTCTCAAACCAACCAGCAAAACTATCTCGGACATCACGTCATAGCTCTGAGTCAACCATTTCTAGTACAACATTCATACTTAATTTATCTCTCACCCTCTACTAATTCTGTGCTAAATTTACTCTATTTTATCATATCAGTTATACATCAGTCAACGTGATTAACTCTCTGTATCTATCCATTCCGGACAAAGTCGTTTATTCTAGTTTACTCTCCCTACACCGGAATCAAACAGAAGATATCCTGTATTACGTATCCGGTAGAATATCACTTGCCGTAACTCTCTATTCTCAATAACACTATCGACTACTCTGTACCATGTGATACTACACCAAACAAAATTCATCTGTCTATTTTAGACAGCTCATATATCTATATGCTCAAACCGCAATTCTTCTCATAAACCAAAACTATTCCATTTTCCTTCCTCGCCCAGGAATTTTAACCGTTATAGAGTGTGTCCAAGTAAATATTTCATTGTCTCTCAATACATTAACCCGTCTTTCTCTTATTATGTCATCTTCACTATCTGTTGTCAACCTGTTAAAGTACTCAGGTCTTAATTCTCTGAGTTTTCTTATGTTATCTTCTGTTGTCGAGGAGTAAATTCCCGCTATCTGTCTATCACTATTCTTCTTCTTAAATGTTTTCTTCTTATTTGCCAGATGACATGACTTCCTCAATGGAGTGGCAGATGTACATGACTTTCCTTACTGTGGAGCTGCAGATGTTATGACTTTCCTCACCGGAGTTCCAGATGTACATGATTCCTCACACTGGAGTTGGCAGATGTACATGACTTTCCTTACTGTGGAGTTGCTAGATGTACATGACTTTCCTTACTGTGGAGTTGCCAGATGTACATGACTTTCCTTACAGAGGAGTTGGCAGATGTACATGACTTTCCTCACACTGGAGTTGGCAGATGTACATGACTTTCCTTACTGTGGACTTGCCAGATGTACATGACTTTCCTTACTGTGGAGTTGCCAGATGTACATGACCTTTTCCTTACAGAGGAGTGTGCCAGATGTATATGACTTTTCCTTACAGAGGAGTTTTGCCAGATGTAGCATGACTTTCCTTACTGATGAGTTGTGCTAGATTTACATCACTTCCTTCTGGGACTTGCCAGATGTACATGACTTTCCTTACTGTGGAGTTGCCAGCTGTACATGACTTCCTTACTAGGGAGTTGCCAGATGTATAGGACTTTCGTTACAGAGGAGTTGCCAGATGTACATGACTTTCCTTACATGGAGTGCCAGATGGTACATGACTTTCCTTACACTGGACTGTTTGCCAGATGTACATGACTTTCCTCACACTGGACGTAGCCCGATGTATATAACTTTCTTACACTTGGAGTTGCCAGATGTTACATGTACTTTCCTTACTGTGGGTGTGTCTAGATGTATATGACTTTCCTTACCGTGTGAGGTCTGATCATATGGAACATGCATTTACACCGTTTATCTGAAAATCACGGAATCATGATGTACTCGTACTGCACAACAGTGTTTCCCCTTGCCTTCAGCAGGATCAGCGCCTGATACGACTTCACATGATTAGCACCATACTGATTAATTTTAATATGTGGCATCATGAAGTGATTAAGTTATGTTGCACTGATTTGTCAAGCCTGTGGCTTAGTACATCAGATTTCGACAAGCATTTTTCGGGGATGCTTTCCCTAGCCCTTGACTGTCCCCAGTCTACCTACAAGGCAGCAGGTTTGTGTGTCTCTTAGTCTGGTTCCTCTTGTAACAGTGTAAAGGACTAACAAATACTTGGTTTTAATACAAAGACTGTTTATTTACTTGATGATGACAACATGGCTTCCTTCCAGTTCTAAGCCGGGATGTTGACTGCCCCCTGACAACCCACTACGTCACGACTTGAGCATCCCTCCTCGCTTTCTCTTCCGATGCTCAATCGTGCTGTAGCTTTTCCCACTAGATACTAATACTCTACTACTGTTACACCTCCCTATGTTTTTCTAAAGACTTTTTCCTATAAAGGAAAAAATCTTTACTCCTAATCCCCTCACTCTATTCCCTCTTTTTCCTTACCTCTCACAGTTCCTCTAATCTTCCCCAAACCAACTCCAACTTAAAGTAAATATTGTATTCTTTAACTCTTTCCCCTGCTATATATCAATTCACTTCTTCTTCGTTTCTGGCTCTTCAAACAAACATAAACATATTTTATAACACTTAAATCTCAACTTTATACAATACATCATAAAACATCTTCTTAAATACTTCTTTTCCACTTCATAAGCAATCCGCTTACAATTTCAAACGCTGATACCAACTCCTTTTATCATCACCAACCCCACTAACTCTCCACTTTCAACGAACCTGAAATCACTTTCACACGATAGGAAGACAAAGAATCGGTGGCCACCGGATATTTAAAAGAAGCAGTAGAACTCTTCCACACAAAGACCACACCTCAACTAAATCACACACCCCCCTTTACCAAACATACTCCTTTACCCTCATATGTCATTTGAGACTTTATGTAATAAAGTCTAAAACAATTATATCTCTCCCACAGTACCACTCATTATGGTAACAGTTACGCTGCTATCTACAGCATCAAATACCAAACAACTTCCAATTGTCTATATATTACAGAACACTACTACTTTTATGGCTCTGAACCTTACTTCAACCTCTCATTGTAATGTCAACCACAAAACATATCCCGAGGAACAATTAAAAAAAATCTATTATCACCTTAAGACCTCCTCCAACATTATACACATCACCTCACATAACTAATCTTTTCTATACCTCACTCAGAATTCTCTCGCCAAACATTTTAGCTACCCTTACTGTCCATTTATTATGGGCATATCTATTAAAACCTCCACTTAGCGTCATCAACAGCAACAATAAACTACCCCTGCCTTTAACTTTTATCTCAGTCCATATATTACGGACTCTCAAAAACCCCATGTCATTATGTCTCCACTATGTTCATTTCTCACTAACACATTTACACCCCTTTACTATTGTACTGTTATCCACAGTGTCTAATCAAACATGGATCTAATTCATGTTTACTCTTCGTCTGGGGTAATTTTCTTATTCTTCTATAACCCAGCAATCTCGTGTATATCATGGCTCTTCTGACCTCATGGAAACTATGTTCCAAACTTTCCCCTCATTTACCCTACTGCTGTATTCATTAATCTTTTCTTCTCCCATATGGCTTCGAATCCCATATTTTTTTTCAATGCTCTAAACTTTCCCATAACCATCCCCGGTATATAGTTCCACTTCTTCATAACCCCATCAACCTCATTATGCTGATTATCCCAGCAATATACACCCATGAACTTATTCTTCACAAAGAGAAATGTGTCTCTCTATTAGCTCACAGTAGTTTATTACTACTTTCTGAACGAAGGGTCCCAATTAAAGTACTGTCCTTTATTCTAGACAAAACCATGTAAATTAAACATCATTTAATTAACTACTATTTAACATACAAACAGCGAAATAAAATCACAACAGATATCAAACCCCCCCAAATTTTTATAAACATCATTTTATGTTTCCCCTCATATCAATTAAAGGTATGATGATGATGGTGACGATGATTGGTGATGATGATTAAAATAATACAACATACATCCTAATCTATTGTTACCTAATACTACTGGTCTCTTTTACGGACCAATAGTTTATATACAAAAGTCTAAGAACCACAAATAATCCTATTCTAAAATAATAACAATCATTTTACAGGACCAAATCAAGCAAATATATATATATATATATATATATATATATATATATATAAAATTATATATATATTATATATAATATATATATATATATATAAAATATATATATATATATATATATGAGGTATTAAACCTAGACTCAATAAAACAATTGTCTTCTCGCTAAAGAGAAGGTTTTCAAAAAAAAATATCACTCCCTTCAAATTAACCACGTACAGTGGCCCATCCACATTGGCCTTCTATATAAATCACTGTAACACATATTTATTCCTACAATTCATACCTATTTGTTATAAAAAAAACAAATCAATGCCAAGCATTAATGCCAAAATACTTTTATACATATACATATATATATATCTGTTATCTACAGATCATCATAACGCGGAACAATACTTGTTCCCCTCACCCAAAATCACTACCCAACAACTGACCGTTCCTTTTTCTGGAAGTCAAACATTGATTATCTCCCCTCACAATTTTCTATCCTTTTCCAGCCTAACTCCTAATACATCATAACATCTAAAATATCGTCTTAAGCAAGCACTGTAAACTACAGGTCGGCTCATTTATTCTATTACTAATGTGGTGATTATTCCAATGTCATCTCAATGTACCAACCATCATCTACTTATTAATTAACCTGTGGCTCGGCACACGAATTGTTTCCCTTGGCTTTATACCAAACATCACTACCACTTCTTAATCATTACATTACTATAGACCTCTTACCAACACATCTACTTACTGTACCCATAACTAATTCTACTTTTAAGTTTTTCGTCTATCCGACGCAAATTTCTTAACGTATCCCTTTCTTTCTAACATCTCACCACTACTACTCTAAGCTATCCTCAAGCTTTCCTAGCACTCTTGCATCGTGAGGATAATCAAACCGGTTACCCTCCTCGGAACACGTCTCCAACATTCATTTAACTAACCTTGTTTACCTCCGTATCTTTCACTCTTCCTCTTATTTCTCAGGACTGCAACCCCCGCCACTTATAACTGACAGCAGACCTCACTTTTTCTCGCCTGTCAAGAATACTAAACATGTTTTATGAAACATCATTCAGAATGTTAACTCTGTTTTCGTCATACAACTTCCATAATTTCCTTCCAACGTCAGATATTCTAACTAAAAGACATCACAATTCTCCAATCATTTTCTTTCTATCTCTCGATTTTCACATACTCTATGTTCCAGGGTTATCAACGTCATCTATAAACCCACTCTTCTCATATTCACAAGGACAATGATACACAACCTCGCTCTCATCTCACGACTACTCTTGCATCGCGACAACCTAACGTGTCCATACTATTACTACAAAAAACCATTTAGACGCCAATTCAAAAATTCCAGCAATCACTCACCACAACCTAAGCGTATTGATCTCCTCTACACACATTGACACAAGACATATCAGCGCCACTCTTACATTTTATCTATGTATTTCACTTAGGCGACGTCATCACACCTCTATCCTACTTCACTCATCGCGACTAACAGCTGTCTGACTACAGTTATACTCACGTATGAACAACGCATAACCAGACGAATTACTCCACAGGACTTTCACAATTCACTGTTTTCTTATATCTCTTTTACAGCACTATCAACTATCCCTTCAAGACAAACAAAGCTCACTCCGCTGAACCACTAACCTCGTAACTATCATTCTAAACTTCTTCACACTACAAACTTTTCTCAGATTTAATCAGCTCTTATTTCTCCGCAAGCACGACGTAACTCGTATTCTTCAAGCATCAATTCTACAGTCTTTTACTCTTAATATTCTCGCGTTCCACTGTCTATTTTACACACAGGATACTCAATTCCTCCTCAATCTATATCTCCTTACTAGACATTCTCGGTTCACCTGTCATACAATACTATTCTTTCTTCTCAAACCAACCAGCAAAACTATCTCGGACATCTCGTCATATCTCTGAGTCAAACCATTTCTAGTACAAACATTCATACTTAATTTATCTCTCACCCTCTACTAATTCTGTGCTAATTTACTCTACTTTAATCATATCAGTTATACATCAGTCAACGTGATTAACTCTCTGTATCTATCCATTCCGGACAAAGTCGTTTTATCTAGTTTACTCTCCCTACACCGGAATCAAACAGAAGATATCCTGTATTACGTATCCAGGTAGAATATCACTTGCCGTAACTCTCTATTCTCAATAACACTATCGACTACTCTATACCCTGTGATACTACACCAAACAAAATTCATCTGTCTATTTTAGACAGCTCATATATCTATATGCTCAAACCGCAATTCTTCTCATAAACCAAAACTATTCCATTTTCCTTCCTCGCCCAAGGAATTTTAACCGTTATAGAGTGTGTCCAAGTTAAATATTTCATTGTCTCTCAATACATTAACCCGTCTTTCTCTTATTATGTCATCTTCACTATCTGTTGTCAACCTGTTAAAGTACTCAGGTCTTAATTCTCTGAGTTTTCTTATGTTATCTTCTGTTGTCGAGGAGTAAATTCCCGCTATCTGTCTATCACTATTCTTCTTCTTAAATGTTTCTTCTTATTTCCTTTATTTGCGTCGGTCTGCTCACTGTTTCCTGTATATCTTTCGTAACGTTTGTACTTCCCCATCTCGTCTTCAGATGACACACTGACAATAGTTCCTTCATCAGATTCATAGTAGTAGTTCACTGCAGCCACGTCGACCCCATTCCCATAGTTGCCTTTAGAACGTCTCTTTCTTGGTATTCGTCTCTTAGGCTTCCCTACTTTCTCGTCAAATAAAGTGGTATCTATTTCTAAAGAGTCACTAACCAAAACTCTGTCCGTCTGTCTACCAGCAACTACACCGTATGAGGGAACATCACGCTTCGATTCCGGATCTGCTCGTAGTGCAATTCTCTCATTCTCCGAATCATCCGTATTTATATCTGTTTCAGCATCACTATAATATGCGGCGGTAGGACTATCTTCTCCGTAACCTGAACTCTGACAGCTAATATTCCTACACCATTTGGGAACTAGTTTCATGTCTATACCTGAGGAACTTGACACGGTAGTACCTCTATTAACTATTATGCTACTATTTCTTTCTTCAATACTTCTCCTCTTTGGCTTTCTTTCGTTCTTGGTTCTCGTCTGTCTATCTTTCTTAACCTTGTCTCCCTTAGTCAAATGAGTTGGTTTTGACTGAATTTCTATTAAGTCAGTTTGACTTCCCTTTGTTATCTTGCCGGCTGGTTGTACCTGGACCTTTTTCTCTAGTGTATCTACCTGAGTCTGCGTACTATTTTCTATCGTATTACCTGCCTGCGTCTGTGTCTCTCGGTTTCTTTTCTTTACTAATATCGTCTTCTTTTCCTGTTCAATCCTAATATTAGCAAGTACTTTAGGAGTCGTTGAATTCTTATATTTGTGTTCTACTCTGTCCTTCGATCCTGACTTCAAATATTGTCTTTGTCTCTTTTCAAACCAGTCGTTACGTCTTTTTCTAGCGTTTGCACTGTGAGAGGGCCAGTCCCATGATTTCCTTGAAAGGTTTCTCTCACGCCCATTTTTGTATTTATAACAACTTTACCAGTCCGAGCTTTCACCATTTCGTCTGTTCTCACCGTCTTTTACCCTATAACCATTAGACTTTGGTTCATCATAACTATATTGTCTTCTGTCTTTATTAAGCAATGGCTGTCTCCTGTTATTCTTTCTTACTCCATTACAGTCTACCATAATTCTATAAGGGTCTTGTCTAGTCGTTCTGTTCTTCAACGTTTCCAGAAAATTCTCTACTTCCGTAATTGACACCTTTAATTCCCCTAACCATGTACTAACACGTTGTAATTCCCCACACAAGTTCATATTAACTTCCTTTGAAATATCTATCAACCTGAAACAATATTTCTACTTCTTATTCTGCATATTCTTTGGTACCTGGAGAAAAAAAAACTCTTCTTGAACTCAGCCGAAATTATGCCTGTTTCTCCACTGTGCTGTGATGGTTCTGCTATGCTGAAATATTATTAAACTTAACATTTGTAATTTACTAATTTAAGAAACACAAATCACTTATACCGTAAGAACAGTTCAATCAGTTCATAGGTTTTCAAATTACCCTACTTTTGTTTCTCGATTCAAGCAAGACGTATTCTCCTAGGCTCGCCGTCAGGTCAAACTCAACGCTGTATTAGTTGAAACCAATCGCGCACCTCAGGTAGTTCGTTCCTTCTTCCAAGGTAGTTTCTCTTCTTGGGATGCTCAGTACAGTACTTCAACCCCTGGTTGGGTCCCTTCTGAGATGGAGTACATCAAATCGACGTCTTGAGATAGTCTGACACGCAACAGAGCCCAAAAGATTAGCGAGCGGCTCTCATTTGCAGTAGAGCCCCGAGATAGTCTGGCTCGTCAAGAAAACATTGGGCAATCCGTGAAGTAATGAGTTATTTATTTGCTGTCTCGACTGTCTTTTGCCAACGTTCTTTTTTCTAGTTGTGAGCGCTCAGAACGAAATCTATTAACATTGAGGCTGAACTTGATTGTCTTATTGAAAATTTCTTGCTCACCTGACACAACGATCAGACGACTGGATTGCTGGATTGCCCTTCAGCCAAACTTCTGCTTGCTCAAGACATGATCAAACTGGGCCGACTTTCAGCACACTCCTGCTCGTTCGAGATATTGATTTACTGACTTGAACTTGACACGTTCGCCAGAGTAATGGACAAGAGGAGTCGTTAGGATGGTGTTTGCAGGCGCTGCAACCCGTTATGGCAAGAGTTGGTTTTCACTCTTCTCCTGACGCCAATTAAATTGTTATATCAAGTCTTGAAAAAGACTTACAGACAACCACCCCTGGCCGGGCTTTTGGTTGCTGTACTCACAGATAACTTATTGGCCATCTTTCCAACCGCACTTTGTTACGTTCAATTCTTGTTCAAAAGCGTGCCGCAATTGTTTCTGGCGATCGAGACAAACGGAGCAAGGATCATCTTCATAGTTTTTAGAGTCCGCGATGTTATATAGTAGGCGGCATTTGAGACTTCGCGTTGTTACCCTGTAGACCGCATTTTGCGACTCCGCATTACACCAGGTTCGAATCCTGTGTCTAGGGCACCAAAATTAGTCCTGTAACAGTGTAAAGGACTAACAAATACTTGGTTTTAATACAAAGACTGTTTATTTACTTGATGATGACAACATGGCTTCCTTCCAGTTCTAAGCCGGGATGTTGACTGCCCCCTGACAACCCACTACGTTACGACTTGAGCATCCCTCCTCGCTTTCTCTTCCGATGCTCAATCGTGCTGTAGCTTTTCCCACTAGATACTAATACTCTACTACTGTTACACTCTCCCTTGACCTGTCTGACATGGGTGGCCCTACCAGTAGCTGTGCTACCGTCGGCATAGCTCTTGGGGTCATTGGAACACGCAAGTACCTCTATCTTGTCACGTTTGGCACACGGCAGAGGGGAATTATAATACAATAGTTGACAATGTGATGGCAAATACAGTACAACAATCCAACACAAACAGCTAGAAGAAAGAAATATAATTAATGAGAAAAGGAATACATATTGCAGAATACATATGTAAACAATTGATAAATTATAAAAAGCGAGAAAAACGATGTAAATAATAATGAGAAAATGAATATGGGCTACATGCTGCTTAGGTAAAAATAACTACACAATAAGCATCATAACTATAAGGTTTCTCATACATTGTTCATGTAGTTCGTGACCTGTGGACACATCACAACTTCAAATGCTACACCTGTCTTATACTCTTTTTACTGTCAATTTAATAAATACATAAAACCGAAGATAACATATTTCAATGGTTTCTAGCCCTCATTTATTAAGTTAAGAATATTTCAGATCTCCATCGTGAATAAAAGAAGCATTCATACTATCATCATTTGCAAGTTTCTTTCTTTATGTGTTTTCTTGTGGTGTTTCAAATTGTCAGTTTAAGTTGAATCAAATAACTTCAAACATTACAATTAGATGCAATCCTTGAAAGATGCATAGATGAAATAAACACCAGTGCATTGGCCGTCAAATTACAACTCAGTCTTCTGGAGGATTTACGATAAACAATCTCAATATTGTTCATCATCCTTCATGTAATTATTAATAAATCAACTTAAATGTGGATGCTACTCTGTACAACTATTTTATTCAGTATGACAAATGCTCAAGATTACTCATATTATCCAATACTGAAAATTTACTACATGCGTGACAGTTTATAAGCAATAATGGCTGTCTGTAAAGACATACCATCCGATTTTGTAAAAAGAAGTTCTCTGAAAAAAAAAATTGATTCACTATTGTGACATTGGGCTTCATAAAATTAAAAAATCATTTTCTCAACACATTTAAATATCACTTTTATACATATCATTCAATAAAATCAAAGGCCAAGAATATAGCTGTCATTTTCCAAGATATACAAGCAGGCTTCAAATGAAAACCTTAAAAGTGTGATAGAAATGACAATAATCATGCCATTGAATTGTACCACGTGAAATTATGGTGCAGAAGAACAAGGTGATGTCATAAGGACAGTTTAAAGATGACCACCCCACTTTTGACATGCATCAAAAAGCAACAATTCTTTTATCCATTTTTGTATCAGTGAAGTGTATAGAAATTAATCGGCGAATGAAGGTCCAGTATAGCGATGCATGCCTGTCAGTCCATCAAATGTATGAAAGGAGAAGGAAGTTTCAAAATGGAGTGACTTCTGTGAAGAGTTACACCAGGTGCTGTATGAGTGGTTACACACGCAACCATGAGCATTTTTTCCAATAGGAATCCAGGCACTTTATTGGCACTGGAGGACTTGCACTGAACATGGTGGTGACTACATCAAAAACTGATAAATTTGTTCTGTACTTTTTCAGAACATATTCACAAATAACAAAATATTTTAGGTTTTCATTAGAACACACAGCAAATAAATATGACACTTATTCATAAAACCCCTGGATAACTCAGTCGGCATCACTGTTTCTCTGTCAAACTGTGGCTGCAAGTTGCTAAAAAATGCATGTGATAGACTAGTGTAGCAACATTATTTTGTGTGGGCTTTTAATCAGTTGTGAAAGTCATCATTATCTGTAAATGTACAGACTGAAATTATGGGCACAGCTACACATTTGCACATACATTAACAAAAAAAGTTGCTTAAAAGTCGACAAGGTCGACTTCATCGCACCTGGTTTTATCCCATATGGCTCAGTCTCTTTCCGCAGCGCGGAAAGCATCACACAAAGCACGAACTCCGTAGCTTTTAGCGACAGGAGTTTACCACAGGAGTCTCCGAAACATTTAACTCGTAAACCGAAGGGTGCGGCCCGGAATCGAACCCACAACCTTCAGAGCACGAGTAAAACAGCTTGACCACTTCGCCACAGAGACTCCCTTGTACATACATAGTATGTAGTATATACACTATACAGAAATGGTTTACATTGGCTGATAGGGCAGGGAAGACCGGCCAAGCAAACATAGTTGGCCACCATCACCTTCATTGAGTTATCTACCAGAGATATTCTGGCACATGCTTTGTAGCTGTTCCTGTTAAGATCACTGTGATAGCCTGTTCACTGTTATACCCCATCATTAATGACTAACAATTATACACCATTATTAGAGACACAAGTGTTGAAAGTCAAGTAGAGCACCACCTCTCACACCATGAGATGTACTGGGTATATGGTTCTAGCCTCATATTTTTTAGACCAATTGACATCTGATGGGTGATATAGTGGATTTTTTTAAAGGCAGACAGTGATAATTTTGGAGTATTTTAGAGCTCAAATTGGAATTTAAGAGAAATAAAAATTTATATATTTGTAAAATTTAAACACAAAAGCCACCAACAATATGTTGCAGAATTTATGGCCTGGCATATTTCGCTGCATCTCATCAGGTACATGCTGCAACGGTAATTGCAAATTTAAAATGAAGTCTTTTTGTTTGCATAAAACTGGCTGGAACTGCCATATTGCTAATGTCTTGATGTATTTAACCCTCTACCGGGCAGACATTTGTCTGTTTTGTAGTCCTGAATGGGCAAGAAGAATTTTGAAGCTCGGTAAAATTTTGGGTTACGACAGTTAAAATATCACATATAAGTTGTTAGTCAACAGATTTTAGTCAAATAAACAGCAAAATGAAGGGAAAAGCATGTAGGACATTTTACTCACGTGAATGATGCCACTATTCCACACATGAACACAAATATTTACAAAATACAACATATTGTTTGTGATTGTCAGTCATCTGTGCGACAATTTACAAACACATTTTCCTAATCATAATCACTTTCTTTAAAGTCTGACTCATGACTGCTAACGCAAAGTAACGCTGATCACTGATATCTCATCATCATCAAGTGCCCTGCCAGCTGGCGTAGGCATCCATGACTCTCCACAGATCTCGGTCTTTGGTTTTCTGGATCAACTCTGCTGCTGATATTCCTCCGTGCCACCATCTCAATCCATCCAGCATCATTTCTCTTGGTCTGCCTCTCTTCCCCTCGATCTTTCCAGTTGTCACGATGTTCTCCAATGCCTCTCTTCTCATTACATG
Source organism: Cepaea nemoralis (assembly GCA_014155875.1). Classification (NCBI taxonomy): domain Eukaryota; kingdom Metazoa; phylum Mollusca; class Gastropoda; order Stylommatophora; family Helicidae; genus Cepaea; species Cepaea nemoralis. The sequence goes on from JACEFZ010002583.1 coordinate 46,185, forward strand.
ACCAAAGAAAGCTATTTGGCTCTTTCTTATTGTTGTATATAGTGTTCTAGTTTCATTAGCCTGTTTCAGGCAGTCGTTGTTAGTTACTCTGGCAGTCCAAGGAATTAGCAACATTCGTCTCAGGAACCACATCTCTGTTGCTTCTAATTTCTTCTTAATTTGTTCATTTACATTCCAAGATTCACTGCCATACAGCAAAACTGGTTCTATAGGGCATTTCAGCAATCTCTTTCTTACACTCAGTGATAGTGACCTACTGCATAAAATACTCTTCATTTTCTGAAATTAAGCCTTTGCTTGCCGTACTGTGCTCTTAATTTCTGTTGTACATCTTCCATCTGATGTTATAAATGTCCCTGGGTATCTAAAATTATCCACTTGGTTAAGGATTTTTCCTTCTATTTCTATGTCACATCTTGGTGTCACCATTTTCTTTGATATCACCATTGTTACTGTTTTCTTGATATTCAAGGAGAGTCCTTTCCTTGCACTCTCTGATACAACAGTGTCCAACAATTGTTGTAGGTCTGTTGATTTATCTGCCACCAATACTGTGTCATCTGCATTGCGTATATTATAACCTCCAACTAGTATTCCTGGCATTTCTTTGATCTCTCTCATTATTACTTCACTGGATAGGGAGAAGAGATCTGGTGACAAGGCACATCCCTGTCATACTCCTAGCTTTATGTGTTCGTAACTACCCTCTTTATTTCCAATTTTAATTGCTGCTACTTGGTTCCAGTAAATATTCCTTATTATTCTTAAATCTTTCCCATCACTGTTGATATCTTCCAACATTGTAATCAGTTCATCATGTTTTATTTTATCAAATTGCCTTAGTATAATCTATGAAGCATTAATAATAATATATGTCTTTCTGTTTCTCTATTGACCTTTCTATTTGTGTCCATAATGTATATATTGCATTATTTGTGCCCTTTCCCTCCACAAATGTTCTTCACTAATTTCCATTTTTATTTTCTTTCTGGTTCTTCTCATTATGATTCTGAGCAGAAGCTTAGTGATATGGTTTATGAGGTTAATTGTACAAAAATCTTCACATTCAATTGCTCCTGGTCTTTTTGGTATAGCTATAAATACAGATTTCAGCATATCACTGGGTAAATATCCACTGCTGTAAATATTTAACATTTTGGTTAATATATCTACTCCAAATTCTTCTATTGTGATTTCATCTGGTCCAGCTGTTTTCTCTTTCTTCATACATTTCATAGCATCAGTGACTTCTTCTTTTAGAATAGGTGGACCTTCTAAGTTACTTTCTTCTGTTAACTCTTCCCTTTCCCCATCATATAATTCTCTTATATACTAATTCCACCTCTTGATTATAGCACCTTCCTCCAATATCTTTCCTGTTTTTGATTTCAAACACCCAGTATTTATTCTTATTTTACTTCCCGTGAGCTCACTGATTTGTCTGTGCATATTTTATGTATCTTTAATGGCATGTAATTCAATTTTTTTGCACTGCTCATTTAAGCAACTTTCTTTTGCCTTCCAACATTTATTTTATTTCTTTATTTACCTTAGCGTATTCTTGTTTGTCATTTTTACTCTGTTTTTTTTTGTCCATCAGCATTAAGATTTCTTCATTCATCCAATTTTTCTTAGCTATTTGACTTCTCTCCGGTGATATTTCTTTGCTAGTTTGATGAATAGATACACTGATATCTAGCTCTGATTAATAGTCAACTTCGTGCCTTTCAATGTCACTTAAATTGAACCCAGCGAAATCTCAGCTACCACTTGAAGAATCACCAAAATCCATTTTGAAATACAAAGCATAAAACCCACAAAAACTATTTTAAAAATCCGTTCAAATTCAAAGTACACGCGTGCGAATGGTGGCCACGGTTTCAAGCTATCGGCAAAACTGAAAGTAGACAATCGGAAGTCTAGGAAAGCCGAAAGATCGCTTTGTTACAATGCATAATAGTCATGGGCGTTTCAGACGGTTTGCCCGTTCTGGGGTAGAAACGTTCCCGGACGCTTTGCCCGGTAAAAGGTTAAGCAATAATTTAGTGTTCACCAAATACAATACAGAAAACCCCTTCTCTTTGCCAACTTTATGAAGGCTAATAAATAAATTTCTCAGAATAGCCGGGCTCAGCATTTTATGTCGTGTCGACTGCACAAGGATCCCTGAAGACTGATAACTCTCTTTTTCACTCATGCTGGTATGTATATGTTTGGTTACTTGCTACATTGTCTTTCCATTATACCTATGTAAATAGCTTAGCACTCACACTGGAATTGATAAGTGCAGTTAGATTTGGTGTAAAGAGACATTTCTTTCACAGATGGAGTAGTATCCAGGTGGTTTTTATGTCTGATCATTTGTTCAGCAGCAAAGCATGTTTGCTTTACGCTGTTTTAAGCCAACAAGGTATTAGTTTCATTGGTGTCCACTCAAAAGGTTAATTAAAAAAACACTTAAGTCTGGGGACCATTGATTCTGTGGGAGTAGGTGTGGGTGGCTGGTAAGACGCTTGATGAAGTCACCTGGATATACATTAGGTTGCAGATTATGTTTAAGAGTTTCCTGTTCTTCAGACAGTGTGTCATAGGAGCAAATTATTCTAGCTTGATTAAACAGGGTCCGTACCAGGCCAAGCTTAAACTGAATAGATGCAAAGCTATTTAAATTCAGGTATTGGCCCATCCTTGTTCCCTTTCAATAGACAGATCTTGGGATGATGACATCCTGTTGGTGTTGAATTAGTATTTCTAAGAATGATAAGGTGTCATTATGTTCGTGGTCATCAGACAAAGAAATGTTCTTGTGGGCTTGGATAATGGAGTGGAATGATTCAGCCTGTTGTCTGATCTCTGGGATGAATAATATATCACCCACATACCAGGGGTATAGAACTAAGTCCTTAATATTTGAGGCTCTTTGTTTTTCTGAGTGCGCCATAAAGATGTCTGCTTGAATGGCACCTAGAAGACTCCCCATGGCCACTCTGTCAATGTGGTGGTAACATTTAAAAAAAAAAATAATTTATATTAAATGTGCACAAAAGTGAAAATGGTGGCAATATCCACATGCTTTAGTTTAAGATCCATTGTGTCCAGTAGTTTGACCAGTTGAAATGAATCTAAGATTAAGGGGTTGAATGACTGTCACACTGGTTTAGCAGTTTCTGCAAGCCATCCTGTGTTGGTCAGCGTTGAGCATAGATTAAATTGATCTCAGTGGTACCCCAGGCTTGTGCGATTTAGGAAGGCCTTAAAGTTGGAGGTTTATAAGCCCCATGGAATGCCTCACTGATGAATTTACTATTTAAAAGTGAGTAAATTTCTTTCCTTACTTTTGAATCCAATTCCCCAGAGTTGCTGGCTTTAGGATCTAAGTAAAATTTGATTGGATTCGATCAAATGTGTTCCATTTTGTAGGAAGCAGCAAATATGATTCCAGAGTTGATTGTTGTGAATGGCTTAGATTGCCAGAGTAGCTTAACAATGATTGTCTGGAAGAGACTGATAAAAGTAAAACAATATACAACTATAAGAAAGAGACAAATAGTATTCTATAGTATAGTGAGCAGACCAAGCCACCTTGGTGGAATTTTGAGGTGGAGAAGGCCTGGATGGATAAGCATAGTGCTGTAAGGAAATGGCAAAATGCCAAAAAGCACAGAGTTGCCCACCCTGGTCCCTGCATTCACTTAGAAAGAGAGATGCACACAAAAGTAAGCTATATAAAAAAAACTGGTTATAGTGGTTAAAAGTGAAAAATGGGCAGAGGTATGTCAAAGAGTAAGCACAGACAAGTCACTGAAATTGTTCTGGCGACTACATAAAAGCATGAGTGGGGTAGTTAATAATAAGAGAATTTCTGACTTCCAAGGTGCCGACCTCATCTGGCAGAGGACTGACAAGGGCAAAGCCCTCTTTGAACGCAATCTAGAGCAGAGCAATCAGACAGACATGAGAGATCAAAATCTTGCCAAGGAGGTCACCTCAGACAGGTGTAAGGCCCAGAACATTTTGGATGAAGACACAGTGACAGTTAGTTAGTTAGTCGACAGATCATCCTCGTTGCACATCGAACCATTCAGTCCATAAGTGCTCGGATCCCCTCCTCAGCAAATCCCGCAGCGTGTAGCGGCTAACGACGCCAGTTCTGTGTTGGTTTATCAATCTTCTTTGGCTTCCTGCGTAGTGTTCTTGTTTGGCCACCCCTCTTTTAATTTGCTGCTCCCGCAGTCCTGGCCATTGTTGTAGATTCCCAGTCATCACTTGGTTCTCGCAAAAGTCTCACTTCTCGTAGAGCATTCAGAATGTCAGCCTGGTCCATGGCGCGTCCGCCCTCCACAGTAGCCTCACCTGCGAGCTTGTCAGCCCGCTCATTTCCTTGTACTCCCGCATGACCTGGCACGAAGATGAAACTAATCTTTGCCAGCCTAGACCGCTTCAGAGGCAGCAACCACTCTCTTCGGATCGACCCCTCCTCTATCCTCTTGATCATGTTCATTGAGTCGCTAAGGAAACAAGCCCTAGTGAATGTCTGTGTCTCGAGCCATGTTATTGCTTTACTTACTGCCATGACTTCCATGGTCAGGCTACTTGTGGTTTCAGTGAAAGCACCAGAGTCCTCCTTCACAATTCTCCCTCCGGCCCGAGCTGTAAAGGCCCATGAGCTTCTCACATGTCGGACGACCGACCCATCTGTGTAGATGACCGCGTCACCGTCTAGCGAATTCTCGAAAATCAACGCTTGTACTTCAGCCTCAACAGCAGCCGGATTTTCTTGTCTGCATTTTCTATCTAGTTGGATGCAAACTGAAAAGGATGTGCAGAAGTCTGTTGGCACTTGCACCCACTCCTCGCCAGGTTCTAAGTCCTCAAGTGAACACACCTGTTGAAGAATGTCTTCGGCTTGACCCATCCACGACCGTCCTCTTTTTAACCTGCTGCCCTTCACCGTCCTAATTTCACTATGCAGTGGATGTTGTGTGTTTGCGTTAATTCTGAGGTAGGCGCGTGCCCTGCAAACTTGTATTCTCTCTTCAATGGTTGGAAAATCAAGAAGGTAGCGCATCGCCCTGCATGCTGTATCTCTTGTACATCCAAGAATAATGCGCATTGCTTCATTCTGTATCCTTTCCATCCTTTCTATCTGCGTATGGCTGAGAGTCAGGATTGCCATTGCATACTCCAAAACAGACATGACCAGCCCCTCGTACAGAAGACATAGATGGCGCTGCTCACAGTTTGCTGCCGCCATCACCCGCATCGCTGCCAAACCCCGCTTGGCCTTTGTTATCACCTGGTCTATGTGCACAGGTGACAGTGAAAGAAATCAAGGCTATGTGTGGGAAGGTCACTAGAATGGCCACTCGACCAGGCGACTCTGACAGCATCATTGACTTGGCTCTGGTGTCGCCCACCATCGCATCAAGGTGCCGGTGGGGCACACTGGGATACCACGATAGTGACCACTACCCTTGTGTCATCCTGATCAAGAAAGACGGGGCCATGAGTCAAAGAAACAAGACCAATGCCTTCCCGTACGACACCACTGGTCAAGACGCCATAAGCAAGATCAGAAGAAGGAAACTAACTTCCTCCCGTAGGAGACAAGAAAGATGGCTGCAGCCACCATGGTGGAATGGAGAGGTCGAGAAGGTGTGGCTGGAAAGAGGCAGGCTGTCAAAGAATGGCAAAAGGCCAGAAAGGCTAACATGCCACAGGTTGAGTTGGCGAACCTGAAGACTGAGGTCGTTAGGACGACGACTTTATTCAAATCCTGCGCCAAACAGGCCCAAGGCCGACAAATGGGACGAGTTCTGCAGGAAGGTGTGCTCCGAGCAATCTCTTACGACATTCTGGCGTCTCCACAAGAGCATGAACGGTGCTGCACAACGTAGGGGTATTCCAGACTTTCAAGGCACAGACCTCGCATGGAAAAAGTCGGATGCGGATAAAGGTAAGGCCCTTCTTGCACGCTACATAGAACAGACTGACCAGAAAGACGAGCCCGCCAGACAGAGGACCACAACAACACTCTCTCAGTTGTGCGAGGGGGTCGGGACAGATGAAGAATGGACAATCACAGTTGACATATTGCGTGCGATGCTCAAGAAATCACCTAACACCGCCCCAGGCCCAGACGGCATCCGATATGGTGACCTAATGGTGATATCAGATGATGACATGGAAGAACTGGCCAGAGAATTCAACACCAGTATCCAGAGGGGTCAGGTCAAAAAAGAATGGCTACACAGCTACTTGCTGCCGCTGCCAAAACCGAACAAAGACCACTCCAAGATAAGCGGCTACAGAATCATTACGATGCAGAATACTGTTGGCAAGCTACTGGAGAAAATTGTAGCACACAGACTTGCTTGGGACTTGGAACAGCTCGGCTGCTTCCCGCCCACACTTGGAGGATACAGACGCAACAAAGAGTCATGGCTGAATGCGGCGGTCTTTGCTCAAGATGTTTACGAAGGATTTCAGGTCAGAGAAGAGACATGTGCGGCCGCCATAGACTTAGAGGACGCATATAACAGAGTATCTTTCGAGCACTTGATGCAAACCCTCCTCAGACTGAAAGTGCACCCTCACCTTGTACCATAGATAGCTGCAGTTCTGCTCCAAAGGAAGGTGGTGCTAAGATGCGGGAGTTGGTCTTCTGAGCCGATAACGATATGTCCAGGATTGCCGCAGGGTTCACCACTGTCACCAGTACTATTCAACGTGTATACGGTGCCGATCACTGAACAACAGTTGGATGGGAGGGGTAGGACTCTATCATTCGTTGACGACATCCTCGTGTATCGACAGGGTCGAGATAGACAGGCGGTTGCCAACTATATGCAGGGCGAACTAGATCGAATTTCCTCATGGTGTGCTGATGCCGATGCCCTTGTCAACCCTGCAAAGGCAACGGTTACATGGTTCTCACTAAACAACCATATTGTGAAAACAGACCTGCCGGCAGTAAGAATGGATGGGAGCATTCTGAGTAGAACCCAGTCAATGACATATCTTGGCGTGAGGCTTGATCGTAGCCTGTCCTTCAGAGATCATGTCGATTATGTCATAACGAAGGCTCGAAAAGGTTTGGCAGCAATGAGAGTCATGGCGACTGCCAATATCGAGCAAAGACTGCTATTACTTCTGTTCCAAGGACTTGTGCTTTCACGCATCGAGTATGCCCTGGCCATCCTCACTGTCAGCCCTACACAGATTGGAAGACTTGAAAAGGTACAAAACGAAGCCATGCGCATCATTTTGGGCTGCACGAGAGACACCAGCTGTGTAGCAATGAGATACCTCCTTGACTTCCCGACAATGGAACACAGGATCAAGATCTGGAGAGCTCGTGCATACTTAAAAATAAGTGCAGATGAGCAGCACCCTCTGCATGACGCTGTATTCAGAGAAAAGGGTGACAGGCTAAAGAGGGGCAAATCATGGATGGGTCGGGCGGAAGATGTCGTCGGACAGGTCTGCAGTCTTACCAGTATCAACCCCGGCAAGGAATGGGTGCCGGTGCCTCCAGCTTTTAAGTGTACCTTCTCCTGCATTATCACACTCGACAGACGGTGCAGAGAGCAGAACCCTGCCGCTGTCAATGCAGAGGTTAACGCGCTCATCTATGATCACTCAGATAGCCCCGAAGTGCTCATCTATACAGATGGATCTGTTGTAAAGCAGCAGAGAAGTGCGTGGGCATTTACAGCCCGTTCAGCGGGCCGAACCGTTCAAGAATCCAGTGGTGCCCACTCTATGACCACGAGCAGCATGACGATGGAGGTGATGGCAGTTACACAGGCTTTCATATGGCTGGAATCACAGCATTATACCAACGTGTGTGTACTAAGTGATTCAATGAGCATGATTCAGAAGGTCGAAGCTGGATCTGTACGTAGACAGTGGACTGAGTCGCTGCGGAAGTCTGTTGTCCGCAAAGTCACCTTCATCTTCGTCCCGGGACATGCGGGAGTCGAGGGAAATGAACGAGCTGATAAATTGGCTGGCTCTGCACCCCCTGTAGATGGCCAGCCCATGGATCGTGCGGATGTTATTAACGCCCTTAAAGATATGGCGAGAACAGAGGATTTTGACGCCAGTGATTCCACATCGCTTTCCAGGATGAAAGACCTGGGAGTAAGAATCGGCACAGCCAGACGCGAGAGGTACATCGGGAAAACAAAGCGCCTCGTCAACCAACACAGAACTGGCACTATTAGCCACCGGACGCTGATGCATATGCTGGGGGGGGGGGGGGGAGGATCTGAGCACCTATGGACATGTCCGGAGTGCAACGAAGATACCCCAACTGATAACTAACTAACTAACTAATAGCTGTTTGTTGGAGAGTATGCTTGCTTGTGTTCGCTGGCTATGAACTCCAGCATGTAGTCCTGTATGTCGGATGAAGACATCCTGTTGCCAGCATCAGTGTGATGTTATACAGGAACTGAGGTTTGCGTGAGTGTCCGTTGTCTCGTGTGTGGCTTATTGGTGTGCAGACTGGTGGTTCTTCGCCCTGCAGGCAGACACTCTTCGACTTCGGAGGAATCAACGATCCAACTAACTTTAGCTAGGACCCCAAAGGGACCTGTTGCCCAGGATGCTCAGCGAGGACGCGTCAATAGGTCTTGGCCAGTATAAAATCCAGCCCTGGTGCCTTGAAAACACCTCTGCATCCCGTTGGAGAGTATGTTTTCCCTCTTGCTAATGGAAAACACTCTCCAAGGAACATCTGTTTTACATCCAAAGTGTAGTGAGGCATTACAAAAACTGTGCAGTAGTATCGATGACGCTTAAGACAGTATAGCTAAACCTTTATAAAACCTGTATGCAATTTTAATTTGCATGGAAAATTGTTTGCACTATTTCTTTGTTCCCGTGTAAATTGTATAGTATACTAGCTGACCCGGCCCGGCTTCGCCCAGTCCCTGGTGGGGAGCATCTCATTTAATTCATATAAGTAGTCATATAAGTTCTCGTTCCCGTTACCGACTGTCTGTCTGTCTGTCTGTCTGTCTGTCTGTCTGACCCGGCCCGGCATTGCCCAGCTCCTGGTGTGGAGCATCTCATTTAATTCATATAAGTAGTCATATAAGTTCCCGTTCCCGTTACCGACTATCTGTCTGTCTGTCTGTCTGTCTGTCTGTCTGTCTGTTTTTGTTTTTGTCTGTCCCCGTCCCTTTGGGCCCTT
>JACEFZ010002584.1:0-33975 GCA_014155875.1 Cepaea nemoralis
GGAATAACGGTTTATGGTCGTCACTAGGAAGAACGAAGTACCACAATGTAATATACAAGTAAATGGGAATATTCTTCAACAAGTGAATCGGTTCAATTATCTCGGAATAGTCATAACATCTGATGGCAGATGCCTTGAAGAGATTAGAACAAGAATCACCATGGCGAAAGTAGCCTTTAGCAAGATGAAAAACATTCTGACCAATAAAATGATGTCAATTGAAACGAGAAAAAGAGTGTTGAGGGGATACATAGAGCCTGTTCTTTTGTATGGATGTGAAACTTGGACAATGTGCAGTCAAGCTGAAAAACATCTGATGGCTGCAGAAATGTGGTTTCTGAGGAAAATGCAAAGAATACCATGGACAGATAGAAAAACCAATGACCAAGTACTACAAGAGACAAATGAAAATCGTAGATTGATTAGAGAAATTAGACGTAGACAGTCAAAAGTTTTTGGACATGTTATGAGAAGAAATGGACTGGAGAACTTAGTGACAGCTGGCAAGATCGAAGGGAACAGACCAAGAGGAAGACCGAGAGGAAAATACCTGGATGGCTTGGCCACATGGCATGGACGAGACAGGAACACTGAGCTGATCCACGACTCTGGTGATCGAGTGAAATGGCGAATCATGACCGCCCACGCTTTCCGGCATGGTACATGATATATATATATATATATACACACACACACATATTCCATTCATTTCAAAGAGCGTGCGTATGCGCGTGTGGTTTTACGTATGATTGAATATATATAGGCATGAGAACAACGCCACAGGGGCTGGTTGAATGATGGTGGACAATTTTTTTTTTCAACAACAGGACCTGGACCTGTAGAGAGAGAGAGAGAGAGAGAGAGAGAGAGAGAGAGAGGAGAGAGAGAGAGAGAGAGAGAGAGAGAGAGAGAGAGAGAGAGAGAGAGAGAGAGAGAGAGAGAGAGAGAGGAGAGAGAGCAGAGAGCAGAGAGAGAGAGAGATTTAGTGTTTGTAATTGTGAGTTGGGATGTATATGTGTGTAAAAAAGTGTGTGGGTGTGCGGATGTGTGAGTATGCGTCGATTATGTGTGTGTGGGAAGGAGTGTATATGGGTGCCATGCTGTATGTATAAGTAAACTTTCTTTAATATGTTTGTGATTGTGAGTGGGTATATGTGTATGCAAGGGAGTGTGTTAGTGAGTGGGTGTATATGAGAGTTTGTGTAAATGATGTACGTATGTATGCAGGTATGTATGTACGTGTTTAATATACTGACTATAAAAACATACTGACCAATAAAAAGATATCAATTGAAACGAGCAAAAGAGTGTTGAAGTGCTACCTAGAACCTGTACTTTTGTATGGATGTGAAGCGTGGACAATGAGCAGACAAGGTGAAAAACATCTGATGGCTGTGGAAATGTGGTCTCTGAGGAAAATGTAAAGAATACCATGGATGGACAGAAAAACCAATTAACAAGTCCTTCAAGAAGCAAATGAAAATCGTAAACTGATTCGAGACATTAGACGTAGACAGTCAAAATTTTTTGGGCATGTTATGAGAAGAAATGAATTGGAGAACTTGGTGACAACTGGCAAGATCGATGAGAAGAGACCAACTGGAGACCGAGAAGTAAAGACTTGGGTGGCTTGGCCACGTGGCATGGTCGAGACAGAAACTCTGAGCTGATCCACAACTCTAGTGATCGAGTGAGATTTCAAGACATGACCGCCCACGCTTATCGGCATGGTACATGATGGATGGATGGATGTGTTTATGCATGCGTGTATGTACGTGTATCTGTCTGTCTCATAACACGGTAATATGTATTGTTTATGTTTACAACATTCATTTGAAAATGTCCCCCCCCCCCCCCCCCCCCCCCCCCCCGTCATGTGAATGTAACATGCACAATACATAACTGATGAACGGAAGATGGGTGATTGGGCTGGTGGTGATGTAGCGGAGCGGATTCAACGCTTTCACCGGTTAGTTGGACTAAAATGTTGACTTCTCGTCCTTGACTTAGGGACGTAAATTACAAGTACCTCAGACGTTGCAGTGGGATCGCCTAATGGCGAGGGACACTGGTAATATGGAAAGCTAATCCACAAGCAAACATCAGTCCAGTCACTAGAAGTAGTAGCGTGGGTATGGGGTTCGCTTGAGGTCAAAGCAAGCGAACATTACCCCCCCCCCCCCCCCCCCAAAAAAAAAAAACAACAAACCATTCCCCTTTTTCTTGTCCACCCGTCCCCATACTCCCATTACCTTGTTATCAATTTCTTTCCCGTTCTCGCTTCCTCTTCCGCATCATCATCAACATTGCCATAATCTTAATTCGTCTCCTCTGTTTTGTGTGTGTGTGTGTGTGTGTGTGTGTGTGTGTGTGTGTGTGTGTGTGTGTGTGTGTGTGTGTGTGTGTGTGTGTGTGTGTGTGTCCATAATATTGGTGATTAAATTCTATTGAATCTAGAACTATTGTTTGTTGCGCTCGCTCGCTATTAACTCAACCGCAGTCCATACACCTTACTTCCAGTAGCACACGACGTGTGGATTAGTTTTTCCTATTACTAGTGTCCCTCGCCACCAGGCGAACCCTCTTCGACTTCGGAGGCAATCTAGAACCACTATTTGAAGAAGTCTCTTAAACTCTTAAAATCAAAAGGAGCAAAAGAAGAACAACCTGATGTGCCTATTACATACCACCAAAAGAAAAGAATGATCAAATCAATCAGAAAGCCACCAAACCTTACTCAAGACGACTACCACGTTATGGACAGATCAGAACAGGTCATTCTTCTGCGCCTCAGAACAGGACACAATAGATTACGCAACCACTTGTATACAAAATTCAAGATTGGTGACTCAGCCATGTGGACATGTGGTTTGGCGTCACAGACAGCAGAACACATACTCCAGGATTGCCCAAACTACAACATATCCAGGCGAACCTTCTGGCCTAGAGAGACAACAGTGGAAGATAAACTCTATGGACCGCTGAATGAACTAAAAAAGACTGTTAGATTCATACAAGAGACGACATTGCAGTTGTAGACATGTTTCAAGCGAACGAAAGAAGAAGAAGATACCTAAACTCCTTTTTCTTCGTAAACCTTTAGTCGTCATTATGTATGCATTCAAATAAAGCAGCAGTCAATTTAAGCTTATAGCATCAGTGTCACACGTCTCCTTGATGATAATATCACGAAGTTCTTACGATGATATGCTCATGATATTATTGTGTGATGGTCGTTGTCTAGGTAACGATACTCATGGTGTGTCAATGGAGATATCTGTCTTGCAATGTACCTCACCCCCGCAGTGCATATTCACCAGGCATTAAACAAGATTCCGTTGGCGCACATAATCCTTTATTACAGAAATGAGACGGACAAACGGAACAGGTTTATACATCCAGAAACATAACGTAATCCATAGAATATAAATATCCTCCTCACAATTTAACCAGCACACATCAATGCCTTCTCACGGCTGGCTTCTAATCTCAATCCACAAGACAGGTAATCCAGCTACTATCCACGGCTGGATCTCCCACAATACAACCCACACATTGGGTTGGAGCCACTGCTCAACTATAGAACCCACTCTGGGTTTCGGCCTACACTCAATACAGAACCCACTCTGGGTTCAGGCCTGTCTTCACAACTAGAAGAACAACACAACCCGGAGCTCTCTCTTAAACGACCTGACCCGCAGTCGGTCTCTTCTCTCACCGCCTTTTCAGTCTCCTCACTTCACACAACACACAACTCTCTTTCGACCCATCCCCCCCCAGGGGATTTCCACTCATATCCGCCCCATTATTTCTGAGGGTTGATTGTTTTCCTCGTAGCCAGGTCAGTCACTTTACTGTCTCCCACTCTCATCTCCATTCTTCCTCATGCCCGGTCACTCAACTCAATGTCAATGACCCAGGCTTATGTCATCACCCCCCTCTTAAAAGAAAACTTCGTTTTCAAATATTGGGAGACTAAAACTTACTAAACATGTGACCCAGACATATAGCCTGGGTAGCCCTAAGTATGGTTGCAACTTACTCTAGCTACCACACTACATAATACATCAAATGCTCATATTACACTCCTATATTCATCACACATAAATACACCCATCTATCTTGTGTATCAATGCATGAACTAATACATCACATAATAATAATAATACATCATAGAAAAGCATAATACTCATGTACCCACAAGTCTCTTACTACTTTACGACCACACAATACTATTTGTGTACCGACCCTATATCAGGTGGTTCTGTTCTTGCATTAACCCTCCTCTGATTCCTGTCGATGCTGTGTCTACCTTTCATGTACCCATGACTCATGGTACCTCTACAATTACAACATCTGTTTGCTATCCCTAGCCCTGGGTCAGTAATGTCGCGAACACTCTTTTGACCTGACTCCACTTTCCTATCTGCATATTGCACCGTTACACTTGCGTCTCTGTTTAGCCTGAACTCTTTATTCAATCTTGGCCCATATACCTGGCACCTTGCTTTCTGCTGCATACGCCTTTTGCCTATGTGCCCTGCACATGCACTATCCTGAGTTGTTCTAGTATATCGGTCTCTATATGCTAAAGGTACTGCTCCTTGCCCACGTGCAGTTCTGCTATCTGAAAACCTGCGAGTGAGAACATTGTTCTTCCTCTCGAAGCACCATCTACCTTTCTTTGACTGCCTATGTTCTACTCTCCTACACCCTTGGGAACATTTGTTCAGAGTAGTATCTTGTCTCTGGGATTCACTAGCACTATATATGGGATCCACTCTCATCTGCTCCGCTGTACTATCCTTGTCCTGAGTTCCTGTGTCTACTTCAAGTGCCTCTCCTACCTCAGCTATACTCTCCAATTTAGGTTCTCTTGTGGTAACTACCTCGTTACTGCTTACACTATATTTTCGGTCCCAATAAACTACTTCCTCTTCTGTACAATCTTTAACTCCTATAACATTTCCTATGATCAAATCAGCCACTGGTGAGTCCAGAACACACGCTGTCACTCTTCCAGTGATATATGGTGTTTTTACTGTTATTATGGCTACTGGGTAGAACTCTACTGTGCCGTTGAATGTTATGCATCTAATCTTTTTCCCTGTATAATCCGAGGGATCTATTAAACTTCTCCTCACTCCGATAGACGTACATCCGGAATCCCTAATTGTTAACGCTGGTCTATCATTGACAAATCCCTGATGCAGCTTCAGACTTCCTCCTTCATGCACTGCTGATCCTGCTTTTACTGTATGACCACATATTAGGAATGGCTGACTGTCTTTTTCAAAAAGAGGTTTGCACCCACTACAATCTTCATTGTTCAGCGTCTCAATTACTTGCGCTGCATTTGAGTGCTCTGTTTCTCTCATCCTACATTGATGGCTGATATGCCCCTTCTTTCCACATTTGAAACAAGTAATCTCCCTTTTAGTGTTGTTCGTTGGTCCATCTGCTGGTTGTGCATCACACTCTGCTGCCCTGTGTCTCCAGCTCCCACAATTCCAACATCCGGCATAATTTGGACGTCTCTGGAAGTTCCCTCTTCTATATGGGTACCGTCCTACTCTACCAACATTGTTTCCTCGGAAACCATTATCTTGAAGTTCTTGCTGCTCACCTTTCTGTGCTGAATCCACACTTTTCGCCCTTGGTCTGATGACTGGATTCTGGTCCTGTTTAGTGTACGCTGCACAGACTATTTCCTCACTCATTAGTTTCCCAATAGATACGTTAGGATGTGCAGTCATGTAGTTTTGCCCTAACTGAGACATTGTGTCTATGTCCTTTGGCTTACGTTCCTCAAAGAACGCCACTAAATTAGAATTGCATGCAGATACTACCTTGTCTCTTAACATTAGATCTACTAATTTATTAAAATCTTTCCCTACTTCTGCAAGCTCCATCCATTTGTTAAATGCATTCTTTACAGTGTTAACAAAGTCTGTGAAATCTTGATTTGTCTCTGGCACTAACTGTCTAAACTTTGTCCTATATCCATGCTCAGTGAGTTGGAACTTTGTCAGCAAACGTTGACGTAAGATAGTGTAATTGTTCCTTTCTTCTACAGGTAAATTGAACATGGTGTCTAGTGCCTTGCCCGTAAGAAATTCGCCAAGTCGCATCGCATACTCTGCCTCTGGAATGCCTAATGTTTTTACAGACGATTCGAATCTCCCAAGATATGCCTCAAGACAATCCCGGTCCGTAAAGTATGGCAGTTTCAATCTCTGTGACGACTGCGACGGTTTTCTGCTTTCCTCACTTTGACCTTTCGAAGATAGTTCTAGTTTTCTTAACTCGATTTCAGCTAGTTTTACTTGTGTCTCTTCCTGTAGACGCTTGTTTTCTATTTCAGCTAACTTTACTTCCTGTAGACGTTTGTTTTCCATTTCAGCTAGTTTTACTTGTGTCTCTTCCTGTAGACGCTTGTTTTCCATTTCAGCTAGTTTTACTTGTGTCTCTTCCTGTAGACGCTTGTTTTCCATTTCAGCTAGTTTTACTTGCGTCTCTTTCTCTTCCTGTAGACGCTTGTTTTCTATTTCAGCTAACTTTACTTCCTGTAGACGTTTTGCCTCGCGTTCATTATGCCTCTCCTCTCTTTCCGTCTGCTTTTGTTCTTTCGCTTCTGCATACTCCTGTAACTCTTTACCTTTCAGGCCTATTCTTTCACCTGCTTCAATATAATCCATTAAAGTAGGCATCTTGTACTTGTGGACACGTTGCTGTCTGTCAGCCAACTATAAATGTAAAGACTCTGCTGTTAGTCTTTATGTCACTTCCCTAAGTACACCCGCACTCCCTGTGTACGTAAATCCGTAGTGCTCCAATATCACTCTGTACTCACCCAGTCACTCTATAAGCACTAGGTAGTGGGGGGAAGTGTCACCTATACTCCCTTATATCTATATATCTATGACCAAAAGTTCATAAAGTCCCTGGAAATATTGTTAAACATACATATAAATACATATACAAACAAATGGATGATAACACTAAGTGATGACTATCCAACGCTAGACTTCACAAGCTGAGTACACGGAGACGATGATCACACAGAAAATAAACCACAGTAACAACCACAAGCTTGTGTAGAGACACCCACAGTGCGCGTAAAATATAAATATAAATTGACCAAGACCACTAGACAGCAGAAATGACGAAAGATCACAATAAAAACATATATCCGAACACAACAAATATTATATGTAAATATAACGAAAAGAAAGAGAAACAAAAACAATTTATAGCATCAACATATACACAAATCTGACGTCAGACAACTCGGCTCTAGATATTGGTTAAGACTATTTCAATGCCCCTGCACGATACGTCAACTCATTAACGTTTTTCTTACAAAAATATCGTAAGCACCAGAAAGAATATATATTTGTGTGCTGTATCCCGACTCTCGAGAAACACCCCAAAAATCTCCTACTCTTGACAAACACTGGACCACATACAAGTAACAGCTTAACAACCGAAAACAATATTTATAAGACAATGAGCAGCAAACAGAATGTCCAACTCGTTGGCCGACAAACATGTGCCCATAAATCCGTCGCCAAAAGTTCTTATTGTGCTGTTAATAGTTTTTTCACAATATGCTGGAAATGTCTGTGTTACATTCTCCGAAATGATTACGACGCTAGATTTCAAAGCGCCTTGTTGTTTTGTTGAGTGGTTCCTGAATTCACGTGGTGATCAAAAGTTCCAACTGTCGGAAACGTTGACGGTAATAATAATTATCCAAAGTGTTCTTTCGATATGTTGTTACTCTCGTTGCGGAGATGGCGCTTTGCTGTATCATATATGTTATAGATTCACCAAAAGAAAAGACCACAATAATGGCAATAAATGTTCAACGCTTTCACTCTGTACAGTCAGTTCTTTTTGGCAACTGTATGCAACTATGTTCGCGGAGATGCCACGTCATCAATCGTTGACAAAATGTTTGCTGATTATAAGGTAATGAACACAAAGGGCTTTTAACAAAGCCGAACATAAAGTCTTGTTTCACACAAAAACAGCTTGTTTATCCAGTTCCACTATGGAACATCTCAGTAACTTTCCACTGTCCACGGCCTTGACCTTGCCGGACACCTCAAGTCAGTACCTGAGTACTCTTTGTCACACTAATACACACTGTAAACTGACCAGACACTTTTCCCGTCATACACAAACACTTTCCACTTCTGCCCCCGCACGGCTGCTCTTTTGTTTCTCAGTAACTGCTTACTGTTAACAGCCTTGCCTTCCAAGGTCAACCTAATTTCTCTTTATCACTCTCAGTGAAAAATTCCTCCGTAAAACAGTTTTCACACAAACTTGACAGCCCCACCCGGCTGCGGTAGGGGTACCGTTACTATCCCCTTCAGTCAACTGTCCGTCAAATCAGCGACTGCCAATTTTTCTCTGTTTTCCAAACATGTACTTCCCAGTACCTGGACGCTGGTGTACCCACCCGTCCTATTTACTGCGTCGAATAATCTTGACCAGTCAACTTGCAACAACACAGTGCGCTTGCCTCCAGCACACACACACCTGTCAATTATCTTTGGTTCCCAATCCTGTCATTATCACCGACAGCGGATGTTCTACACACACACACGCTGCCCTCGCCACTCTGGATTCAACACTGGTCTTTCATCGCCGCGTCTGCTGGTTTCAGTCCTCCTGCCTGGTATCAAATTTACCTGTCACCGTAATGGACTCTCCCGGTTAGTCTGTATGGCGTGTCTTTATCACCGACTTTTGTGCTGCCGCTGTTTTTTTGACACCCCCACTCGCTTTAGCGATATGGTTGGTTCCAATTCACCTGTAGTGGGCTTGACGTGAACTGCTGTAGCCAGTTCCCGCACGGAGACACACTCAGTGTTTATACGGTCCCTCTCTCCGCGAAGAGCCCACAAACATCTCAGAATGACAACACTGTCTATAATGTTCTTAATCGGACGTAGCCCTCAGATACTCCTTACTAAGTGACGAGCGCCCAGATGTCACACGTCTCCTTGATGATAATATCACGAAGTTCTTACGATGATATGCTCATGATATTATTGTGTGATGGTCGTTGTCTAGGTAACGATACTCATGGTGTGTCAATGGAGATATCTGTCTTGCAATGTACCTCACCCCCGCAGTGCATATTCACCAGGCATTAAACAAGATTCCGTTGGCGCACATAATCCTTTATTACAGAAACGAGACGGACAAACGGAACAGGTTTATACATCCAGAAACATAACGTAATCCATAGAATATAAATATCCTCCTCACAATTTAACCAGCACACATCAATGCCTTCTCACGGCTGGCTTCTAATCTCAATCCACAAGACAGGTAATCCAGCTACTATCCACGGCTGGATCTCCCACAATACAACCCACACATTGGGTTGGAGCCACTGCACCTAAACTCCTTTTTCTTCGTAAACCTTTAGTCGTCATTATGTATGCATTCAAATAAAGCAGCAGTCAATTTAAGCTTATAGCATCAGTTTAAATGGAGCGGGTGTAAGCCAAAATAGTTTTCTCTGTTCTGCATATATTTCTGTCACACTCCTATCATTAATGATAATTTATTTCGTTGTCTAAGAACCTTACCCGAATCCAAGCTTTACAGTTGCTTGATTACGCAGCAAGCCGGATGTATTGGGAACTTGCTGCGCCTGCGCCTTCACCTGGTCTCCTTGGTTGTCACCTCTAGGTAAACCTTGTATTGTAAAACTGTACGCTTTACAATCTGTCTCCAATCCTGTTAGTTTAGTACCATCTCGTTCAAGATTTATTGCACAGTGCTAAGTTAATTAATAAAATAACGCTTGAATGCAATTTTGTGTGAAAATTCGTCTTCGCTTTTTATAATTTAGTATCATTTCCGCTTAATTCCTCTACCGGCTTTTGCAGGTCTGAAGTTCCAACATCCCCAGGGTTCGATTAAACATGTATGCCTGTGCAAAACTCGTTCAGCCCTCCGCAAGATGCTTGGTGAGTTATTGCAGTTGACTGCACATCACAGATTTTGTTTACAATATTAGATTAAGCTAGTTGTTCAAGATCAGTTTGTTTTCTGTGAGATAGTCGCTTAGTTAGCAACTTCTCTGTCAGTGGGTGTTGTTTGTTTGACCGGACAAATGTACTACTACAGTACTTCATTATTTTACCACCATTTTCATACATGAAAATAATACATATCGTAATATATTTCGAAGAATTGATTGAGAGTTGCTAAAGTGACTCTTTACTGCATGAATATTTGATGTGTAAATGAAAGTCGCGACTTTAAGACAAGTGACCTACAGTGACCTAGCAGTAGGACAATGGCAACTGAACTAGACTTAAGACTAAAGTAATAATATATAAACGAGTCTTGTTTAGAAACTATATAGTTGTTACACTAGCTGTTAAGAAATGCAAACATTGTCATTAGCTTCTGTATTTAGATAGTAAATCTGAATAATCTTGCTGCGAGAACAGCAGTTGTAAAGGTTGGAGAGAGACAGAGAGAGAGAGAGACAGAGAGAGAGAGGTTGAAAACATAACCCAGCTGTGTATACATGTTTCATTTGTAAGGACAGATTTTAATTTTCAGTGAATTATTTTTGCATGAAAGTCGTGGTATTTGATAAAACAATATAAACTACTAAACTCAAACCAAGTGCCATCTTCACATTGATGGTTAGATGAGTCTTGTACACTCAAAACATCTAAATTCATATTTAGCTTTGCTTAAATGTTAAGTTGTTGGATTGTGACTGGTTACAACTTACATTTACATTACAAACTTCATAACAGCAAACAAAACTATTGGAAGTGTAAACTTCCAACTGTTTACTCAATTACTGTCAATTATTCATGTCATGCTGTCACTTGAAAGACCTCAGTGAGTTCATCTTAAGAATGCTCATTCTTAAATATCCTGTGTGCTGATGCAGAGGTAGTGGGTTCAACATCTGCACCGGTCAGTTGAGTTGACTTCACGCCCTTGACTTGTGGACGTAAATTACAAGTACCTCTGAAGTCTGAGTGGGTTCACCTGATGACGAAGGACAGTGGTAATAGGGAATGCTAATTCACACACAAAACTGTCTGGTGCACTACTTGTAGCATGCATATGGACCTACCTTGAGTTGAAAGCGTGTGCAACAAAAATAAAGCAAGAGAACAGATGACAAGACAACTATCAGAGAGGGTCAAAGCATCTAGATACATGTTTTAATAAATTTAAACTCACTTCAAAGTTCTTACCAAGTGCAGCAAAGTTGGTCATGGGGAAGTTGGAAAGACCTACCCTATTTTCTGCCTTGGATTGTAAAGGCACTGTTCAATCTTGTGTTCTATTACGCTCATTGGCTTTGAATTCAAGTCCACTACATACACACTATTTCTTGTAGTGCTAGGCTGAATTTTGTATGTGGATTACCTTTCCCTATTAAGATCAGGTGAACCCTGACTTCAGAGGTACTTGTAATTTATTCCCCCCAAGTCAAGGACGATAGGTCAACATTTTAGTCCAACAGTCTGGTGTAGGGGTTGAACCCCTTACCTCGGCATCAGCACACAGGATGTTTAAGAATACACGTTCTTATCCATTTGGCCATGCTGATCTCTGTCTTGTGTTCTATTTTTGCATTTAAAAATTGTTGCAGGACATGACCGTCAACCCCAGCCCCAGGTTGATTTTCTAGATAATTTTACATTCAATGGTGTGTCATTGCTCTCTGGATGAGGAAACGTTTGTCCAACTGGTCAGTATAGGCAACGGTCTCGCTGTCACAGCACCAGAAGTTTAAGAGCAAGTGCTCTTGTTTTTTGCAGTGTCTTAATTTGCTGAACCAAAGGTCAGCATCTGACTTTCAGTTGTAGGTGATTCTGCCAAGGAAGCGCTCTTTGAATAATTGATAGTCGTAATTTGCATGAGCAGAAGCAACTGCTGCCTCGAGATCCCTCCGTGACTTAAGTTACACACAATAGTAGCCTGACATTAAAAAGTTGCTTAAAAGTCGACAGGGTCGACTTCATTGCACCAGGTTTTATCCCATATGGCTTGGTCTCTTTCCGCAGCGCGGAAAGCGTCACACAAAGCACGAACTCCGTAACTCTAGCGATGACCCACAAGTCTCAGAAAAATTTAACTCATGAACCGAAGGACGCGGCCGGAATCAAACCCACAACCTTGACCACTTCGCCACAGAGACTCCCCAAAGTCCCAAACTCCCAAAGCCTGACATGGTGGTGGAAAATGGCCACTCAAGGAATACACGGTTCAGTTAAAGGTCAATTGAACTTTCAGTGACCTTCGTGACCTTAATCTGCTGAATGGCTGTTGGTCAGTCCCAATTAAAACTTCTAGATCTGAATTTTCTGAATGACTACATTTCTGGCAATGTGGGAAGTTGTTGGTATCACATTTCAGAGTTATTAGGTCTCAACCAGGCAGTCCTGTTGTACATTGCTTCCTGGTTTGGTACACACAGCTCCTGGGTCAGTACAGGCCAGATGTCACCTGACATTGATTTTATTATTCTTCTTCTTCGTTCATCCGGAGTTTTTTTTCGGATGTGATTGCGTTGTGCCTGTTTACAGCAGAGCTGCGGTCTTGCGCCGTTAGGCCGACACATCCGACTTCTGCGGGCATTTGTTGACCGGGTTAACCTTCCCGGGGGTTTCTTAGGACGTTTGACTCTCACTGTTGTGGTGTTATCCCCCATCCCAGCTGGTCCATATAGAACAGCCAAAGATCCTGGTCAGCCCTCAAGGGAAGGCAGGGGCAGACCATGGGCATTCCCCGCCATCCAAGGAGGCTTCCATAATTGCAGAGCCGATACATAGCGCTCTGGTACTGGGCTCACCCAAGGAATCGTCACGTCCTGCACATGGCTGCTTAGCCTCACTTCCGTATATTGGGCCTTCCGTTCACCATAGGCTGTTCTTCCGGAAACCAGAAGTATGCAGTCTGCAGATGACATCCACACAGTGAGCTTTCGATTCGGACTTTCCATGTAATGGATTTGCTATCCAAGCAATATTCCATTTCGTGCCACTAGGACACTTTTCCACCTTTTATGAAGTCCACACAGTGGGCTTTAGATACGGACTTTCCACGTAATGGATTTGCTATCCAAGCAATATTCCATTTCGTGCCACTAGGACACTTTTCCACCTTTTGTGAAGCCCACACAGCGAGCTTTCGATTTGGACTTTCCACATAATGGATTTGCTATCCAAGCAATATTCCATTTCATGCCTCTGGGTCTTCATGCACCTTTAAATGTCAACCTGTATGTAGTTAAAGTAAGCTGCGGTCAACTTGAGCTTGTTGATATCTCCATAGAGCTTGTCCTCAAATGAAGCAGGTGTGGGCCAAAATATCTTTCTCTGTTCTGCATACGTTGGGCAATCCTGCAGCAAATGTTTTGCTGTCATTTTTCCAGTTCTACAATTACATTCATCGGTATCTCCTATCTTTAGTTTATTGAACAAGTGGTATTTCAGCCTGTTATGTCCTGTGCGGAGTCTGAAGATTGCTACTTGTTCTCTTCGGTCGAGTTTGTAATATGCATCATCCTTCTGATGGCCTGGATGCTCAGATTCCCATTTGGTTCTATAAGTGCTTTTTATCAACCTCTTTGCCTCATTATAGGTTATGTCTATGTCAGGCTGTGGTAGTCGTCCGCCCTCTTTTGCCAGTCTGTCAGCCTCTTCGTTTCCAGGTATACTGCAATGTGATGGGATCCACTGTATTACAACTTTTTTGGATTTCTGGCATAGACCCTGGAGTGCTGCTCTTAGGTCAGTTAGTTCTGTGCTGTTATTGCTCTTGAGTATTGAGACAGCTGACTTTGCATCTGTGAAGATAGCTATTTGCTTCTCTTTATTTTCCTCCATCAGGAGCATTTCTGCTGCAGTTTTCAAAGCCTCTACCTCCGTTTTGAAGTTACTTGAAAATTTTCCAGTTGCCATTGAATGTGTTTTTTTCACTCCATTTTTTAAATTTAGGAGAATTCCTCCTCCTCCATTCTCTATTGAATTTTTGGCTGATCCATCTGTATATGCATGGGTCCAATTCCTGCTTGGGTAATGTTCTTTTATGTAGTTTAGGGTTATTTCTCTTCTTTCGGTTTCATGCTGAGTGTTCTTTTTCTCAATACCAGGAATGTTTTCTATCATCTCAGGCAGTTGCTGCTGTCTCCAAGCTGGGAACTTGTGTGCATTGTGTATGGGCTTGACTGTTGATATGTTAAGTATAGGATCTGCCCTAATCCTTCGTTTTGCAGTTTCTACAAAGTTGCTACGCTTCAGTCTTCCCTTTCCAAAACCATTAAATCTGTTGTACATAGGGTGGTCTGTCAATCTTCTAAATTTTTCTGCTTGTTGCTGGGCTCTGCTATCTCTTCTATCCTGCATTGGTTGTAAACAAGTGATCTTTTCTAGTTCATTAATAGGCGTTGTCTTCAGGCTTCCAGTTATGATTCGCATTCCTTGGTTTTGGACTCTACTTATTTTGTTAAAGTTTGACTTAGCTGCTGTTGCCCAAGCTGCAATGCCATATTCCAGTACTGGCCTCACCCTTCCAGTATATAACTTCTTGAGAACTTTCTCATCTGCTCCCCACGTTGTACCAGCAAGCTTTTTCATGATTGCCATTCTCTGCCTTGCTCTTGTTCGATTTTTCTCAACCTGTGTCTTCCATGTCAGGCGACGATCAAGGGTGACTCCTAGATAGTTTGGATTTTCTTCATGGCGCAATATTTTTTCCATTCAATACCAGCTTAGGTTGCTGAGTTTTATTTGAGAGGGAGAACACTGTGCATGTTTTCTCCTCACTTATCTTCACTAGCCATGATTTTGACCAGTCCTCTAGCGCTAATAAGGCTTGCTGTATTCTGCTGTTAGCTGTACTAATATATTCTTCAGATGTCCATATGGCTAGGTCATCTGCAAAGGAGGATGTGTGTACTCTGGCTGGACAATTTTCTGTGATGTCATTTATATATGCTAGGAATAATGTTGGTGAAAGAACTCCTCCTTGGGGGACACCTTGCTCCAGCAGCATCATTTTGCTTGTTTGTCCTTGTACTTTTGTCCTGGCAGTTCTGTTCTCAAGGTAGTGGCTGATCCATTTATACATTTTTCCACAAACATGCATGTTTTGCAGTTTTACTTTCAGTCCTTCCTTCCATACTTTATCAAATGCTTTTTCTAAATCTATCCAGACTGCTAGTGTGTGCTTTTTCTCTTGGAAGGCATCCTCTATTTCCTGAGCTATATAGGTTATTTGATCTTCAGTGGATCTGTATTTTCTGAATCCTGCTTGGTGTGGTGTTGTTTTCTTCCAGATGCCATGTTAGCCTGCCATTGATAATGCGTTCCATTAATTTTCCTACACAGCTAAGTAGACTGATAGGTCGATAGCCTTTTGGTTCTTCCAGGTCTTTTCCTTTCTTTGGGACTGGTATTAGTATAGCTTCCTTCCATGCCTGTGGGACTATTCCTCTCTTCCAGCTGTTATTTAGGACTGCTAGTAGTTTCTTCTTTGCCTTGGTGCCTAGTCCTATTAGCATTTCATTTGTGATTCCATCCTTTCCTGGTGATTTCTTCTTTTTTAGGGTATTCATTGCCTGTTCCATTTCTTCCATTGTTAGATTTGCCATCATATATTCTGCTGCTATCTCTGTATTTCTATGATGTATCTGTTTGTCTTTGATTGCTTTCTTCTGTTCGGTTGTAATATCAATGTAGTTTGCATTTGCATAGTGTTCCATTAGTGCATTTGCAGCCTTTTTGCCTGTAAGCAAGGCATTTCCTTGTTTAATTGTTATTTGTTTGTTTCTAGGTCCTTCATTGTTCATGGCTTTCACTAGTTTCCATAGTTTGTTTCCATCCCTGTCAAAATTCAGGTTTTCTGTTTTTTCCCTCCAACAATCTCTTGTTGTTTGATTTACTGTTCTTTTATATTTTGCTGAGATGGCTTTGAGAGAGATGTTTGCTTCAATTGTTTGTTCTCTCTCTGCTGTCTTCCTGGCATCTTCAACTTTGTCCTCCAAACTTTGTAGTTCTTCAGTCCAGTATGGTTTGTAATTTTTCCTCGCTCCTCTTGGAATGGACTCAGTGGCTGCCTGTATTATCGCTCTGTTTAGACTTTCCACCATTTGCTTTATGTTGCCATATCGTGTATTTATGTTTTCACAATATTTGTCTGTTAGTATGGCAAATCTGTCCCAATCTGCTCGTTTGTAATTCCAGCGGGGCAAGGGCTTTTGCTCCTGTGGAACATACTCCATATTCATTTCAAGCTTGATTGGTCTGTGGTCACTACCTGCTAATTGGTCCAGCACATGGCGATCGATTTTGTGGAGGATGTCTCCTGTGCAGAAAGCTAAGTCTGGAGTAGAAGTGGTAAGCCATCTTCTGGAGTAGAAGCTCGGTGTGTCATCCGCTTTGTTGAGTAGATGGAGATTTGAGTCTATTTCCCAGTCCTCCAATTCATCTCCTCTTTTGTCAGTATCTGGGTATCCCCATCTTTCTGAACGGCTATTAAAGTCTCTGACAATAATGCAGTTTGTGTCAGTTATTTTCATGTTTGAGAGTGTAAGGTCCTTATCTGCTGGGCTATACAGATTGTAGATTCTTATTTTCACGTCCTTTATCATTATATCAACACCTATAATTTCCGTTTGGTTGTTAGAGATCACAGATACTTCGCTGCAAGGTATTGTATTTCGTGTAAGTATTAGAACTCCTCCTTTGTGTCCTTCGCGGTCGAAACGTGTGGCCTGATATCCACTGACTGAGAATTTGTGATTGGCGTTGAGGTGTGTCTCTTGAATGCATGCCACATCTATTCTATCTTTATGAAGACGCTGTGTTAGGGAGTCTTTCTTCTTGTAAACTCCTTCGGCATTCCACTGTAGTATGTTGAGTGTCCGGGGTATTTGGTCAATAGCTCTTAACCTACTCCTCTGTGTCTTGACTCCACAGCACAGGGGAAGGTGACCACCAGTAGTCATGGGTGGACCCCCTCGAGGCAGGGGGCCCGGCACTATCACCGCCTGATGGGACTTCACAGGATTAGCACCATATCGATTAATTTTGATTTGTGACATCATGAATTAAGTTACGTTGCACTGCTTTGTCAAGCCTGTGGCTCAGTACATCCGATTTCGACAAGCATTTATTCGGGATGCTTTCCCTAGCCTTTGACTGTCCCCAGTCTACCTACAAGGCAGCAGGTTTTACGTTGCACTGCTTTGTCAAGCCTGTGGCTCAGTACATCCGATTTCGACAAGCATGTATTTGGGGTGCTTTCCCTAGCCTTTGACTGTCCCCAGTCTACCTACAAGGCAGCAGGTTTGTGTGTCTCTTCGTCTGGTCCCTCTCCCTTGACCTGTCCGACATGGGTGGCCCTACCAGTAGCTGTGCTACCGTCGGCATAGCTCTTGGGGTCATTGGGACGCACAAGCCCCTCTACCTCGTCACGGTGGACACACAGCAGAGGGGGATTTTATTCAAAATGTGCTCAGTTTTTATGAGTTGTGTTGACAACTTCGTGCATGTTGCCCATTCTTCCGTCCCACATCAAAGGACCCAGACTTCTTCAGCATATGGTGCTAGCCCCAATTCGTATAAACCAATCAGCACTCGGAGGGTAATGTGAATATTTCGCCGGCCGCCTTTCTTTCCCATGATATTTCTTGGTACCCAGTTAAGGATGGACCCCGCCGGCATCCCAGGAACATTTTAAAAATCTGCCTCCAAGCGAATTCACATCCCAAGACCATTGGGCTGGCAGGCTGAGGTTCTAGCCACCACTGCCACTAGGTTGCCTCACAGCAGAGACGTGTCGCCAAAGTTACTACGTTGTGTCGGGTGCAGGGACAGGTGAATGGCCAGCAGGTCAGAGGCAAATCATCATATCACTGACTGGCTACGTTGTGTCGGGTGCAGGGACAGGTGAATGGCCAGCAGGTCAGAGGCAAATCATCACATCACTAACTGGCTACGTTGTGTCGGGTGCAGGGACAGGTGAATGGCCAGCAGGTGTAACACACACACACAACCCCCCCCCCCCCCCCCTCCAATATCCTTTCAGCTGCTGTTGTCTTGGCAAGTTTTACCTTCAGTAGTTTGCCATTGCCGGTCTCCCTGGCCTTGGGGTTAGCGTCTTTCCCCGTAATCCTGTATATCCATGCAGGGAATGTAATTTGCGCGAAAATTGGTAGCGGTTCTCACCGCATTGGTAACTTCAATATGAGCCGGCCGCTCAAAAAGCAATGGCAAACTACTGAGTGTAATCTTGGCAAGAAATCAACAATCAGCTGAAAGATGCTGATGTTGACAGCGATGTCCTGTAAAGGATAGGCAAATAAACAAACAAACTTTGCCATTGCTTTCTGAACGACCAGCTCACATACCCCCGTAAGCAACCAGCGCGACGTGATCTGCTGCCAAATCTTGCGCAGGTGTTTCATTTGAGAGTATACATGATTATGAACAAAACCCTCTACGCCAGGGAGACCGGCTTAGATTGTAATAGTCGGGGAAAATAGAGTTGGGTGAATGTCTGCGAAGAAGAAACAATATTATGAAAATTAGTAGTGGTGTTACTTGGCTGACCAGCATGTGTGGCTTATAGGATAGTGAAACATGGTGAAATTATTCAATGACACCGAGTCGATAATTTGAAATCAACTGCAGGCAGTTTGGAAGCAGTCAACTTTGCGCTGATTTTGATGGTAAGAGGTGTTGGCCGTTCAGAAAACAATGGCATCCTACTGAAAGTAAAAAATTAATGCTGGGGTTGATTGCATTGTCTTGTATAAGGACACGTAATTAACTTTGTTTGTGGTGCTGAATACGTAGACTATTTTTTTACACATATCTTGTTCTGTTGCAGAGCATTCTTAGCCGGTCAGCATTGAGGCCTCTTGGCAGCAGTCTCATTGTCAATCAAGAGGTGATGTATCTTTGTTTAGATCTTTTCCATTGTCAGCTTTCAGAAAGACTGTTCATATTTCATGTTAAAGCACATATTGTGTCATTATATGCTGTATTTTTTGCATACCAAATTTGCCAGCTCAGGTTGAGACAATTCCTGTAGACATTAGTTTAGAAATACTGGGAGATCTTGGTACAGTCTTACAGCAGATACTGTTGTTGGGGTGTGGTTCATTGGGCCTTTGCATATCCTTGGCCATGACACATTAGTTTCATCTCCTGTCCTTCCAGACAGTTCCCAGAACATTCAGATAGTCAATACCTACATTTTGAGGCTAGAGCTGTACTGGGTGCAAAAGCCTTGCCCATATTGGGAATTGATCTCGCAATGCTGTCTTTGAAGGCAAGCACGTTTACCACTATTCCGATGTGGCAGTTGTAGCAGATAGGGGATTTGTCTCCCAGTGAGGGGCCATTTATGAGAAGAAATAAATTGAACTTGGTGACAACTGGCAAGACTAAGGGGAAGGCAGAGAAGTAAATACCTGGATGTCTTGGTCACGTGGCATGGTCGAGACAAGTTCACAGAGCTGATCCACGACTCTGATGATCGTGTGAGATGGCAAAATATGATCTCCAAAGTTTATCAGCATGGCACATGGTGATGATGAGAGGCCACACTGACTGTTTTAGCAGATTGAGGGTTTGTCTCCTGGTGAGATACCACACTGACTCTTTTAATATGGTCTTTGTTTCACAGAGTTTAGGATCACACAGACAAGTTGTAGAAATATGTCCCTCCAGTGAGGGATCACAAAGACTCTTGTAGAGAAAATTGTTCTCCAGTGAGGAACCATGCTGACATTTGCATGCCAGTTTGTGTTCACCTGATAAAGGACCATGCTGAATGTTCTAATATTAGTTCTAGAGCAGTGGTTCTCAACCTTTTTTGGCCAGTGCCCCCTGTCACATTTTCAGAATGCCATTCCCCCCTTTCGTATTTCCTACCTAAAAATCCCGGACCCGCCCCTACACAGTATACGTAATAATGGAAGCTAAATTTAAAAGCACATACTAAAACAAGTCTAGACGTCCACATAAAACATAATTTGTCGGTCTACTTACTTTATAAATTGAATTTTAGAAGGGTGAGACGTACAGAACCGTACAGTATGAAGGGAAAAACAATATCAAGTAATCGGTTCTTGTATTAACGCGATCTTGAAGTAATCTTAATCCCCCCTGGGGGGGGGGGGGGGGGGGAATTCCCCCACCGGTTGAGAACCACTGGTCTAGAGGTTCAGACGCATAAGGAAATGACCCAGACGTACAAGGGGATGGTGCAGAAAACATAAGGAAATGACCCAGACATACAAGGGGATGGTGCAGAAAACATAAGGACAAGACCCAGACATACAAGGGGATGGTGCAGAAAACAAGGGAATGACCCAGACATACAAGGGGATGGTGCAGAAAACATATGGGAATGACCCAGACATACAAGGGGGTGGTGCAGAAAACATAAGGGAATGACCCAGACATACAAGGGGATGGTGCAGAAAACATAAGGGAATGACCCAGACATACAAGGGGATGGTGCAGAAAACATAAGGGAATGACCCAGACATACAAGGGGATGGTGCAGAAAACATAAGGGAATGACCCAGACATACCATAGGATGGTGCAGAAAACATAAGGGAATGACCCAGACATACAAGGGGATGGTGCAGAAAACATAAGGGAATGACCCAGACATACAAGGGGATGGTGCAGAAAACATAAGGGAATGACCCAGACATACAAGGGGATGGTGCAGAAAACATAAGGGAATGACCCAGACATACAAGGGGATGGTGCAGAAAACATAAGGGAATGACCCAGACATACAAGGGGATGGTGCAGAAAACATAAGGGAATGACCCAGACATACAAGGGGATGGTGCAGAAAACATAAGGGAATGACCCAGACATACAAGGGGATGGTGCAGAAAACATAAGGGAATGACCCAGACATACAAGGGGATGGTGCAGAAAACATAAGGGAATGACCCAGACATACAAGGGGATGGTGCAGAAAACATAAGGACAAGACCCAGACATACAAGGGGATGGTGCAGAAAACAAGGGAATGACCCAGACATTCAAGGGGGGGGGGGGGGGGGGTGCAGAAAACATAAGGAAATGACCCAGGCATACTAAGGGTGGTGCAGAAAACATAAGAGAATGACCCAGGCATACAAAGGGTGGTGCAAAAAACATAAGAGAATGACCCAGACATACAATGGGGTGGCGCAGAAAACATAAGGAAATGACCCAAACAAATTGATGCCCAGAATAGAAGTCTTCATTTTTCACGTTAGTTAAACATGATAAAATCTTATTAGCTGACTGAACCAGCCTTTGGCTACAAAATTGTCTCAGAAGCTATCAGTAAACAACAGCTGTCAAAATAAAATTACCCCCCAGGAATGCTAACCTGCACAAAAATGCACGCAGAAGTCGGATGAGTTGGCCCAAGGGTGCGTAACTACTCTCCGCAATCACATCTGAAAAAGCACTCCAGAAGAACGCAAAGAAGAAGAAGAAGAATAAGAAATAAAATTACCCGAGCTTTGTCGCAGTATATTCTCATGACACATTTTCCTGTTTCAGACCCACACTCCAAATGCCAGTTTGTCTAGCTACAGTGGTATCAGCGCAGTGCCCCAGCTGACACAATCTAGCCAGGTTTCATCTTTCCTTAGCCAGGTGAGTACAACAGAGTGAGTGAAGCAATGTGAGCCGGCATACGTTAATTCCTCTATACTACGGTAGGTTTGACTGCCCAATTAACATCCAGTTTGTTTCATATGATGAAAAATGTAGTTGTAGTCCAGATTATGATGATGGCTGCTATACATGGAACCACTGAAGAAACCATTCACTGTTCTGTTTTTTTTTTAAAACACAAAACTAGTACATTCAGATAAAAAAAAAATTTGAGGTTTAAATTTTAATAAATGTTCATTATTCATGATTACTTACAGGACATAGAATCATCACTTTAGAAGTCGGAGTGGGTTCGCCTGATGGCGAGGGACACTGGTAGCAGGGAAAGCTAATCCACATGCAAAATTCAGTCCAGTGCTGCTAGTAGTGTGTTTGGTGCTCGAGTTCACAGCGAGCTAGCGACCAAAAAAAACCCTTACCCGATCCTTATCACACACACACATACACATTGCAGCCTTCTCTCAAACTCAGCAGTGATGTCTTGTGTTAGGCTGTCTGGTGAATTTATCTAACAAATTAAGAGCCAAACAAAAAGGAGGTTTGGATCAAACACAAGTAGATGTCGAAATAATGGGAAGCAGGGGTGTGTCTCAGTTTATGACTTACAAGATGTTCAACCTCAGTTTATGGCTTACAAGTTAATAAGGTAGCAGTGTTGTATTACATATAACATTTTGGTGATATATATAAGCCCATGGCAGATGCGGGAAGTCATTTAAGACGATTATCCCATGGCACTTTACAGCGCAGATGTTTGTCTGTTTTGTAGCCCTGAACGGGCAAGAAGAATTTTGAGGTTTGGTAACATTTTGGGTTACGTTAGTAAAATCATCACATAAAAGTTGTTCAACCGATTTTACTTACATAAAAAACAAAATGAAGTAAAAAGCATGCAGATTATTTTACCCACTAGAACGTCCCCGGTAATCCACACATGAAACACAAATATTTACAAAATACAACATTGTTTGTGATTGTCAGTCATTTATGCAGCAATTTACAAACACATTTTCAGAATCAGAATCACTTTCTTTAAAGTCCGACTCACGACTGCTAATGCAAAGTAACGCTGATCACTGATATCTAGCTCCGACTATTAGTCAACTTCGTGCCCTTCAATGTCACTTACATCGAATCCAGCGAAATCTCCACTATCGTCGAATCGTCAAAATCAATTTTGAAATAAAAAACCCCAAAACTATTTTAAAAATCCGTTCATATTCAAAGTACACACTTGCGTATGGCAGCCACGTTGTCAAGCTATTGGCGAAATCGAAAGTAGACAATTGGAAGTCTTGGGAAGCCGAGAGATTGCATTTTTACATGGTGTGCCCGTTCGGAGGTAAAAACGTTCCCAGGCGTTTTGCCCGGTAAAGGGTTAATCTAAAATAAACCCTCCTTGTGCTAAATTTCTGCGCTGTGTTCATTGTGTGCTTGCCTATAACCCTCATGACACAGATGCCTGAGTGAAATTCCACTAGTGTCAGGCTTGTCCTGTCTGTGTCATTTGAGCCTAGTGACTAATGCACTGAAGAGATGTATGTGTGTGACCTGGATTTCATATGATGGAAAAATGTGGCCCAGAACATAATGATGGCTGCTGTTCATGGAACCACTGTTGATGTTTGAGGTTTTACATGTATGTCCTGTCTGTCATTCTTTCTCTCTTCCTGGTGTTTTGTTTGTTTGCTGCTTTAACATTTGTACGGCCCAGTGATTTTGTTACTTACGTATCTTGTTTTATTGTGTTAATTAGAAAAGGTTTTATTGAAGACATTTAATCTTTGTGTGTTGAGAACCCAGACATCTTACTCTGCCAGCTGCTCCTGATGGAACCAATGGGTGTATACTGCTGCTGCATCTACTACTGCATTTGTCTCTGGCATTCTCTCTCTCTCACACCTCCCATGTTCATTTACTATAGCTTGTTTGTATTTAAAGTTCCTTGACTTGTCCATGCCTTTAAATGTCATATTTTCTTTTTTGCGCTAGATTCGATCCTTCCAGACCAGTGCTGTCAAGCAGGATATCGATCAGGCTGCCAAATACATCGGGGCTGGAGCAGCTACTGTTGGCGTGGCCGGCTCAGGTGTGTTTTCTAAAACTATCAAACAGTAGTAGTAGGCCTCTTTCAGTCCCGAAGGACTATAGAGTTGTGCCGCTGGGGAGGTGCCTGGCAGCACCGCTGGTGACTGTATAGTCCAATGCGAGAGTGACAATCTCTGTCAGTTTCCACATCTGTAAGACGAGCCAAGTCCTGCAGTAAGTGACTGTTTAAGCCTGTGCCGCCTATCATCAGTTTGTTGGATCAGATTGCGCTCAAAGAGCACAAGTCCGTTTCGTACATCTCTTCTCCAGGAACATCTGTCTGTTGCAACTCTTTCCCACGTGTCTGGATCTATTCCAAGGGTTTTCATATCTTGTTTACACACATCCCTATATTGCATTTGGAGTCTTCAGGTTGGCCTCTTCCCTGCGGCTAGTTCTCCGTATAGATCTTTGAGAATACGTTCATGCTCCAGTCGAGATTCTTGGCCCGAGGAGGGAGTGCACTGTGGTAATATCAGCTCTTTTAAGCAGCGCAGGCAACGAATCCCTCCATTTACTACGTCACAATCACATGTAACCTCACATCTCCAGCTTATTCCATGGGACACAGCCAGTTACAGGCAACTTTTTTTTATTTTGCATATCCTTTACAGGACATCGCTGTCAACACCAGCATCTTTCAGCTGTATGTTGATTTCTTGGCAAGATTATGCTCAGTAGTTTGCCATTGCTTTCTGAGCGGCCGGCTCACATACCCCGTAACTTACCGACGCGATTCGAACCGCGGCTAATTCTCACCGTCATCACGTTAACCACGAGAGTATACGAGATTACGCAGAAAAGTCGTAACCTCTAAGCCAGGAAGCCGGCCAGGCAACGATTAGTTTGTTTTATTAGATTAGTTCTGCACAGAGAAGAGATTTCAGTTTGCAATAAGTGACCATACACCCAGCCTGTATGGATGTATCCAACATTCAAGTGTTTTTGTGGAGATAAAATTAGTGAAACTGCGGTAAAGCTGTAGACATGTAAATACTATAAAATAACACCAAGTAATGCAGCTTTACAGAACACAATTACGGAAAACAGGACAATGTGAAACTAGCCTCCATCATCAGTACACAAATAGACAAAACTAAACACACTGGGAAGACACTGCAATAACATTACAATACATAAATATAAACATGACTAACGGGATGAAATCGTACACAGAAGTATGAATA
The DNA here is from genome assembly GCA_014155875.1 of Cepaea nemoralis. Lineage (NCBI taxonomy): Eukaryota > Metazoa > Mollusca > Gastropoda > Stylommatophora > Helicidae > Cepaea > Cepaea nemoralis. Next base: position 24,990 of record JACEFZ010002584.1, read on the forward strand.
AAATTAGCGTATGTGCGATACAGCTGTGGAAATGTCTTTGTTATTTTATATTGTTTACATTTCCACAGCTTTACCGCACTTCCACAATTTTTATTCATACTTTTACTTTGTTTACAACTGCAACTCTGTACAGAAACATACTGGGAAGTTGTCAAGATTTGAGAGGCAGGATAGTGTTGGTCCTCATCTTCAACAGCCAGGAAAGAGTCCCCATGGAACCAGTTGAAATGTGATTGTGTCCGCCTGGCCTGTCCTTGGAGCGGTGTTGGCCAGACCTTCTATTGACTCACTGCTGCAGCATTCTCTCCAGGCAGATGGTGTATCTGGTCATCCACACTATACACATGATGATTGGAAGGGAGATTAACAGAATGAGAATGGCGAAGAAAAAAGAAACAGAATATGCAGACAGAATAGTCTATAAGCAGTATGATGGGGTGACTCAATGTGACCAGGTTTTAATGTGTTTGAAATGCTGTCTTTATACAGGTGCTGGAATTGGCAGTGTGTTCGGCAGTCTTGTGATTGGCTACGCTCGTAACCCTGGCCTGAAAGGACAGCTGTTCTCATTTGCCATCCTGGGGTTTGCCTTGTCCGAGGCTATGGGGCTCTTCTGCCTGATGATGGCCTTCTTGCTGCTGTTTGCTTTCTAACTAGCCAGCTGGGCACGAATGTGTAGATTAGCCTTGTATAGTGCACAATGAAATTAGTTGTGTACACAACTGTTCTGAGCTGTGATGGCGAGGCCGTGGAGAGACCGGGTTCAAATCACCTTCTGTTGTATGTGTGTGTTAGTTTGTAATTTTCATTTGGAAAGGATGGAGATGAAGTATGCAGTGTGAGTTCACATGTTAATGCTGTTTGTCTTTAATAATTCAAACCGTTACAACTTATAGCCACAGATTGGGTGAGAGTAGCAAACAGAAGTATTGACTGTTGAGCAGTTAAGTCTTATCAGTTTGTGAGCTGCTTGGCTGTCATGCTCATTCAACAGATTCATGTCCTAATATGTTTTGTGTATAAACAGACTTGTATGCCAGTTTCTGGATGTTGTTTCATTATCCCATAAGACCACTGTACTGGCCTAGCGTATCCATGTAGAGTAGTTTTAGTTATACAACTTATTTTGTGTTGATGTCAGGTTTCACTAGTTTGACCAGCAGTGTTGGTTTATTAGTTTGTGTGGTTGCTGTAACCTAGGGCTCAGTTGTTTACAACCTCATCGTTTGATAGCAGTTTGAGGTTGTGGAAGATGAATAAACAGCTGTCTTTTTTTGTGTGTGTGTGTCTTCACTGGTGATTTCTGTGTGAAAGTAAGAATGTTGGTGGTGTTCTTGGCAGAGTAAGTGAACAGAATTATGCCAGACTGGCGCGGGGGGGGGGGGGGGGGGGGGGGGGGGGGGGAGGTCTCTCTCATGCATACACACACACCACACAGAGGTTCTATAATTCTATAATACCAACAAAGCTTGAACTATTTTGATCCTGTCCTGTAACTGAAGTAACTACCACTTAGTCATGTGACAAGTTCTACTAGCAGACTGCAGAGACATGACATTCTACTAGCAGACATTCCCAGCTAACCAGGTAGCAAATGAATGACTGACAGCGCTTCTCTATTCTTCAGTGACATTTATGGTGCATGTGGCAATGTCCTCACAAAGTGCAACATTTAAACAATCAAGTGGCAATGATTGAGTCTGGCACACAACACATTATTAACACCGTCAGTTCAATTGAAACTCATTTGCTAGGCATAATTTAACAACCTGCCACACAACACAACTGAACCTAGCTGGGTGCTGAGTACTATGCTCTTAATTTAGTAGACTTCTTTAACTAGCAGTACATTTTAGTGGACTAATTCAGGGAGCAGTACAATCTAGTAGGCTAATTCAACTAGCAGTACACATTAGTAGTAGTAATTGTTCGAACTGTTTAAGCTAATTTTTTTTGTTTTGTTTTAATTGTGCATACTGTTTCCCAATATGGGTCTATGATGTGAAGGTGCCATCACATTCTGTAAGCCTAGAACAAGAAGGTAGAATGGGCCAGTCTTTCCCTCACTGCGACAAGCAACGAGCCCCGTTGTCTGAATGTGCTTAAGACATTACTAGGGCAGTTTGCTATCAGCTTCACTAGCGCGCCTGTCAGGCTAATTCAGATGGGAATATAATTTAGCAGACTAATTCAGGGGACAGCATAATTTAGCAACTCATTAATGGGGCATTGTCTGCAATATTGCGTGTGCACAACATGCAGGATCTTGTGCACCATTATGTGCCATGCCGGTAAGCGTGGACGGCCATGTTTCGCCATATCGCACAACGTGGATCAGCTCAGTGTTTTTGTCTTGGCCAAGGCATCCAGATATTTATTTCTCTGCCTTCTTCTTTTCCCCTCAATCTTGTCAATTTATACATACTGCAGTTTAGTATTCATTCAGTAACATGTCCTTTGCAGAACCTCGCTCCCATAACAACCCTCCGGAAAACCTCGATCATAAGCAAGATGTCCCTCGTCTGATACACCCATCTGGAGATCATCCGCCACATCCTGCACCCATCTTCTCTTTGGCCTTCCTCTTCCTCTCTTCCCAGGCATATACCCTTCCATAGTTGTTCTCTCCAAACTTTCGTGACGTTTCAAGTGACCAAAATATTTCAATTTCCTTTGTTTTATCGTCTTTAATAGCCAACCTTCTTCAATATTCAACTCTTGAAGTATGGATGCATTTGTTCTTTTCTTTACCCAAGATATTTTAGAATAGAAACCATATTTTTAATATCTGATGACACTTATACAAGGTTTGGTTCTGTCATAGACAACTGCATTCTAAAAACAAATACTGCAGGAGTCTGGGCACAGATCCCCCTCCCCCCCCCCCCCCCCCCCCCCCCCCCACCCCCCCCCCCCCCCCCCCCCCCCCCCCCCCCCCCCCCCCCCCCCCCCCCCCCCCCCCCCCCCCCCCCCCCCTTTCCACGTACCTGCAAGATGAGATTTAATGTAGACTAAGAAACAACAAAACCAACTAGACTAACATAATAAAGTGACTAATGAATCTTGGACGTTTACTATACAAGCCGAACAGCGCATGAATATAAATGTTAAGACGGGTTTCTAAGAATATCTTGGTTACAGAAAAGAACGAATGCATCCATACAAGATCTGAATATTGAGAAGGTTGGCTACTAAAGACGATAAAATAAAGAAAATTAAAATAGTTTGGTCACTTGAAACGTCATGAAAGTTTGGAGAGAACGATCATGGAGGGCAATATGCCAAGTAAGAGGAAAGCCAAAGAGAAGACGGTGTGGCAGATGATCTCCAGATTGGTGTATTGGACGCAGGACATCTTGCTTATGACCGAGAAGTTTTCTGGAGGGTTATTATGGGAGTGAGGTTCTGCAAGGGACATGCTACTAACAATGAATGAATCTAATACTGGATGTTACATACTAACAATGGTTTGATAATTTTGCCAGGGTATTCCTTCATGCCTTATGGTATACAGGAGACTATAACAAAATATCTATGTATATTTGTTTCACATCATTTGTCAAATTGTATCAATAATACACACATAGTACAAAAGGTATTTTTACATAATCACATACAGGTTTTCATAGTAACACATCATAAAGTTATTTATTCTCAATACAAGAACATATGAGCAAAATGTCTGGTTAAGTTAGCCTCACTCATTGTCTGCTAGTCTTATTAACCTCACCGCACCTCACTGTCTGCTTTCGTCTGGTTAAGCTCACCCAATTGTCTCCTAGTCTGGTTAACCTTTCTGTCTTGATTAACCGCACTTTACTGTTGGTCTGCTTATCAGCACCTCATTGTCCGATTAATCTCGTCTCTCTGTCAGTCTTATCACCACCTCACTGTGATAAATCCCACCTCACTATCCACGATCATCTTATTACTATCACTACACTACCTGTAACAGTTTAGCTAAACCTAATCTCAGCCCACAAAAGCATGGTGCCTGTCCACAGCTGCATGTAGAAATTTTGCAGCATGCACTTAATATTTGAGACGCTGTGATCCAAAGAGGAAGTAGTACAAGGGGAGACTGTGATCCAGACAGCAAGCAGTACAAGAGAAGACTGATCCAGACAGGAAGTAGTACAAGGTGAGACTCTGTGATCCAGAGAAGAAGTAGTACAAGGTGAGACTGTGATCCAGACAGCAAGTAGTACAAGGGGAGACTGTGATCCAGACAGCAAATAGTACAAGGGGAGTACCTGTCATCCAGACAGCAAGTAGTACAAGAGGAGACCCTGTCATCCAGACAGCAAATAGTACAAGGAGAGACCCTGTCATCCAGACAGCAAATAGTACAAGGGGAGACCCTGTCATCCAGACAGCAAGTAGTACAAGGGTACACAAATGTCCTGCAGCAGTAGCCAGCTGTGGGTATATGAAGTGCTAGGGATATCACGCGATGTAGGTCTGAGTGCAGCCAGGAGTAGTTAGCCAGAGCAGCTATCCAACTCTGACCCGACCATGCTCAGACTAGTGCCAGCATACAGCCCTACCCACCGGGCCCGCTATTACAAGAGTATACAAAAGGGCCAATTTCAGCCTTAAGGCATTACAGTGGTAGACGCATAGTGTTTTATAGACCAATCGACCCTCGACCGTCGTCGATGGAAGCTAGTCACTAGAAAACCAGCAGTAGCACACACTTACTGCATAAGGAAAACTAGCTAGATCAGCAACTGACAGGCCGCTATTTTCTGAAGATGCAGTTCATAATACAAACAACCGCGGACAGATGTAAAAGTACTTCACGTGAAGTCGACAGCTCGCAGTGTCACTCCATGCACTTTAAACTCAGTAGCTGAGCGAATTGTTGACACTATTCTCAGTTTTTCTCATTGTATGTCTACCCGGCGTCTTTTTCTAACCTCTTTAATTTCCCGGAATTTGTTTATCCCCCTTCATCAGCTTCATATTGGTCATTCGTTCATACAATTTTAGTCACTGAATGTTTATAGTATATTAGTTTAGTATTATTGCATAATATTGGTGCACATATTGTCATGACCAAACATCACCGAAGGCTGATGTGGTCAGTATCTTTGTTTGCCTCCTCACCTCGGAGAAGTTTCTGGTATAGTTTGATCCCGGAACATGGAATCATGGGAAACATCGCGTCTCGAGAAAGAGCCATTAGAAAATCAATTCTCAGACAGGACACGGCTGGGACATGTATACTATATTCATAGTATGTGATATGACACAGCTGGGATAAACATAATCATATTATGTGATATGACACAGCTGGAACATATATATTCATATTGCGTGATATGATAAAGCTGGAACATATATATATTAAATAGTATGTAACATGGCAAAGCTTTGGACAAACATATTCAAAGTATGTGGTATCATGCAGCTTAGATAAACACAATTGTATGTGTCATGACATAGCTGGGACAATCATTCATAGTATGTGATATGACACAGCTGGGACAATCATTCATAGTATGTGATATGACACAGCTGGGACAATCATTCATAGTATGTGATATGACACAGCTGGGACAATCATTCATAGTATGTGATATGACAGCTGGGATTATTATGTTATATGGTGCACCTAGGAGAAACATATTCATAGTTTGTGATATCCGTCTCATGTCATTTGGGGGGGGGGGGGGGGGGGGGCGTGGCCTCCATGGTGAAATGATTAAAGCCGCTCGCCTCACGCCACGAAGTTCGTGGGGTCGTATTCGGACTACGTCTGTCAGTTCACGAGTGGAGTTTGTTGGGAGTGAAGACCGAGGCTGGGGTCGAGTTGGTGCTCTGTGCGTCACTTCCTACAGGCCGCTCTACGACAGGAAGACTGAGCCATATGGGATTAACTTGCTTCATGAAGTCTGCCCTCTTGTTTTTAACCCCTTTAAACCCATGTCAAGCAAGGGACACAGTTAGGGTAGTCCAGCCGCTTTGCAGATCCGAAGTGTCATGGCCGCTAGTCAGGCATTCTATTTTAATAGAAGTATGGTCGCGTGTGGAATGAGGTGTGTATGAGAAGTGGTTGTTACCACAATAAAAAAAAACAAACAGCGGGAGGTATAACACATCATCAGCATGTGTCCTGACCAGTGGGAGGGGGGAGGAGGAGTGTAGAGCAAGGGGAGGGCACAGGGATGCATATCTGGATGGCTTGACCACGTGACATAACCGGAGCAAGAACACAGATCGGATTCAAGACTGATGATCGCGTGGGAGGCCATGCGTGACCGCTCCCGCCATCTGCATGACACTGAATGATGATGATGATACATTTATATTTGGTCGTCGGACAAAAATGTCTAAACATTCATCAATCCTACATGTCTGTGATACTCAGTGCTTTCAATACATGGGCAGACCAAGACAAACATCATCATCATGTGCCCTGCCAGCATACGTAGGTCTCTCCACATATCTTCTTTCTGGTGTTCTGGATCAACTCTGCGTCAACCAGCATCATTTCCCCCGGTCTGTCTGCCTCTCTTTCCCTCGATCTTTCCAGTGGACACGATGTTTTCCAATACCCCTCTTCTCACCACACGACCAAAGAATTGTATCTCTGTCTTACAGGTGTACATAATGTTCTAGTTTCATTAGCCTCTCCCAGATAACCGTTGTTAGTTACTCTGGTAGTCAAAGGTATTCCCACCATTGGTCTCATGAACCATATATCTGTTGCTTCCAATCTCTTCCTAAACACGGATTGCCTATAATTAGACGTTAGAGGCTCATCTCATCTCATCTTGTTCCACTTGTACCTTGCGGTGTTGAGGTGAAGCATAAACAGCGGGAGACTGCCCGTTTATGGGCTTCATATATCGAGATTCCCATGGGCTTTGCTATTCCCTCTGCCCGTCATTTACGTGGCCGGCCTCTTCTTCTGCTTTCATCTGGCCTGCACATCATTGCTTGTTGAGGTATACTGTTAGTTGGCAATCTAGAGGGACATTGCATTACAATATACAGTAATTGCCTACAGTCTTGAGCGGGTCGAAAACAATGACCACATCCTGCTTCCATTGGTGGATAAGGCAAAGAGACAAACCAGACTGCTGCTAATTCCTACTGTTAATGTTTAAGCTCTGATAGGAACACCAAATTTGGGATGACCAATGCTCTTTATGAGGGTCAGCGACCAGTTTAATTCCTCGTTAAGTATGCCTTTCCCGTGTGAGGGAACATTCGTAATCAAACGTTTGATTCTTCTATGGGGGAGGTGACTATCTTAGGGAAGGTCATCTCAGTCTCTGGGCCGTTGACGCTTCCTGGCAGACTGCCGCTGGGGCTGTCGTCTGAAGGAGCAGGGTGGGCGGTCTCAAGTGTTGGACTCGGCGACTGTCTCTCTGCAAGCACACAAGTGATGGTTACAACATTAGAGTGGGTTATAGTTGATAGGTTACAACATTTCAACTACTATTAGGTGATAGATTGGGTGGTGTTCACTCCTGGACTTGGTAGCTCTCTCTCTCCTCTCTCTCTCTCTCTCTCTCTCTCTCTCTCTCTCTCTCTCTCTCTCTCTCTCTCTCTCTCTGTGAGCGTGTATGTGTGTGTGTGCAACCAAACAAGTATATAACACTAGAATGGGTTATAGTTGATAGATTAGAACATTTCAACCACCATCACGGGGCAGAAGGTAGCTCTCTCTCCCTCTCTCTCTCTCTCTCCCTCTCTCTCTCTCTCTCTCTCTCTCTCTCTCTCTCTCTCTCTCTCTCTCTCTCTCTCTCTCTTCCTCTCTGCAACCATACAAGTAAGTATGATACAAGTAATAGCTCTAACACAAACGTGAGTTCTATTTTACAGATTATAATATTTCAACAGCTCTACCAATTTGCACAATGCACCAATGGTGTCTTCTTTCACAATACACTAATGGTGTCTTCTAACAGAATGCACTAGTGGTTTCTTCTTACAGAATACACTAGTGGTATCTTGTTGCACAATTCACTTGTGGTGTCTTCTTGCACCATGCACTAGTGGTGTCTTCTTGCACCATGCACTAGTGGTGTCTTCTTGCACCATGCACTAGTGGTGTCTTCTTATACAATGCACTAATGGTATCTTCTTACAGAATGCACTAGTGGTGTCTTCTTGCACCATGCACTAGTGGTGTCTTCTTATACAATGCACTAATGTATCTTCTTACATAATGCACTAATGGTATCTTCTTGCACCATGCACTAGTGGTGTCTTCTTGAAGAAAGGTGTATTGGTATCTTCTTCTTCACCTTCGTTCACCTCAGAACGAATGTGAATTAATCTAAAAAGAGCAGCAATCAACTCAAGTTTAAGTGTTTGGATTACTGTAGAGAAATCATCTTTGTCGCGTGTGTAACCAATCATGCACCACCTGCTGTAGCTCTTCATCGGACCGAACGGTTTTGAAACTTCCTACTCCACTCATACACTTGCTGGACTGACAGGTATGCATCGCCATACTGGATTTTCATTCGCCGATGAATTTCTACAGGTGTCACCCCTTCACTGGTGAAAACAAAACGGATAACAAAACGCACGCTGCTTCTCTTTGGTGCATGTCAACAGTGGCCTGGCATCTTTAAACTGTCCTTATGACGCCACAGTGTTCGTCTGAACTGTGATGTTACATGCCTAAAACTCTTGACATCTTTAACAACAATATTGACAGGTTACAAGACAATGGCATGACTATTGTAATTTCTACCACACTTTTAAGGATTTGAAGCTTTAACACTAACAAATGGCAACGCTCTGTAATATACACAAACAAAAGAAACACACACTACAACTTGTAAATACACATTGCTTTGTATGAAGAAAAAAAAAAAAAAATATGATTGAGCTACCGTATGATAGTAGACGGTACTACCTGCTTCTGTTAGCGCCGAATGTTGGGCGACGTTTACCAAACCTGACACCCCACATTGTGCCAACGGCTTCGGGCGGAGGAGCGCAATTGGGAGGATACAAGCCT